>JAYKAV010002908.1:266759-308640 GCA_035582835.1 Phoebastria nigripes | reverse complement strand
CGTTTGTCTTCCCAAGTAACCGTTACGCGTGATGGAGCCCTGCTTTCCTGGAGATGGCCGAACACCTGCCTGCCGATGGGAAGTAGTGAAAGAATTCCTTGTTTTGCTTTGCTTGCGTGTGCGGCTTTTGCTTTCCCTATTAAACTGTCTTTATCTCAACCCATGAGTTTTCTCACTTTTACCCTTCCAATTCTCTCCCCCATCCCAGCGGGGGGGAGTGAGCGAGCGGCTGCGTGGTGCTTAGTTGCTGGCTGGGGTTAAACCACGACAGTCTGACAGTAGAATACAACACATACTTGATCAGGAACAGATCTGGGTCTTGCACAGATGTGGATAAGAAAGACTGAGGGAATGGGAAAGTCTTGCTTCAGTGTCAGGATGCCACCTTCAGGAAATGGGAATGGGCCTGTTGCCACTGGGTCCTGTGGAGCCAAAGAGAAGTGTTGTGAATAATCTTTCATTACAGCACCTAAAGGCCAACGGTTACATCGGTGTAAAGTGTGTATTTACTTTGGGACTGTAAATTTCCAATAGAGTTGGTGCTGATAAGTGGCTTACAGACATCGAAGTTCTTCAAGCTGGGAGACTTCTCTATCTCTCTCGCCTGTTTTCCAGCTCTTCAGGAAACAGAGGGTTTGTCCATCTTACAAACTGGGTTAATCACAAATGCCCTTTAGGCACAATCTGTCACTTCCAGTAACCTCCCATGGATGCCTTTGAGGCTAGTGGTCTTCACAAACCACACCCCTGTCTCTCAGCTATGGATTCCTGGTGTGCAGTGAAAGCTATTGCTAGCTACAACAGCCACTCAGTTGGTCTTTGAGGATGAGGTTTCACCAGAGGGCCAAGAGTATTTAAAACCTTGCTGCTGCCCTGTTGAAGGGGATGTCTCCTATAGCATCCCGCAGGCCTTAGCAATAGTGGGTTATGGTGACTGGGAAGAGAAGACATAGTACTGTACACCAAAGTCAGAAGGCAATTACTGTCTATGGGCCCCGAAGGGGATAAAGGTGGCCTCCTTTATTTTAACCCGTGGGTATGAATGCATAGGGAAACTATGGGAGAGGGAGCTAAAGTGAAGGCTGCTCACATATTCTCACATACAGTAAGTAATATGGGCATGGCTTTTCTCAGTAGGGAGCAGAGGAGTCCTCAGAGAGAACTTACTCCTCAGTCCCCTCTGGGGTGCATTCAGAACTGGTGAGGATGAGGGGAAACTGTAGGCCTCCCTGTGAGCCCCTGAGAGATGTCAAGTGTCTTCTGAACTTGCACTGGGTAGTTTCCACCTCAGGGAGCTGTTTGTTTTCTGTTATTGAGGGGGGTTCATTTCAACTTCTAATGCAGCAATTTGGTCCTTCTGTGATATACACAGGGCCACGTGACTTACTGGGGGAGAAAGGGTCTCAAAGCTCATTGAAGTTTCAGAGAGAAGGTGGAACTTGCTCTGGAGCAACTCTACCTCCTTAGTTTTAGGGTAGGCCAGTAGCAAAGAAGTTGGTTATCCACATCATTTAGTCTCTTGTATAACATAAATGCAAAGGTATAAGTTGTGTATCATCAGCTACATTTCTCTGCGTGACTGCAAGTGCATTTTCACACGTATATGAGATGCGCATGACTGTGGGCTAAGGAAATTTTGAATACCTGAGCTGATTTCTTGTCTCCTTAGCTGTAGTTAACCAATTCACAAGCACTTTACCCATACAACACTTCAAGCAAACACATGGTCATACCTCAGCATCCCTTATTTGCTGGAACTGTTCTGGGGAAGGAAAGTCAGGGCTTCCTAGCTTTCTCCACTTCAGGTAGGGATTGGTTTGGTTGTTATCCAGGTAATACGTCACATACACCAGCTCTTTAGGAACACAAATGAAAGAGAGTAAACTCTTTACTTGGATTTAAAGATTGGTTGGTGAAACACTGGAACAGGTTGCCCAGAGAGGTGGTAGATGCCCCATCCCTGGAAACATTCAAGGCCAGGTTGGACAGGGCTCTGAGCAACCTGATTTAGTTGAAGATGTCCCTGCCCATGGCAGGGGGGTTGGACTAGATGACCTTTAAAGGTCCCTTCCAACCCAAACTATTCTATTCTATTCTATTAACAAGAATAAATTTAGCAGAAGGTGTTTAAGTCTACCTTCTCAAAAGCGATTCCAGCACTTCGGAGCCTGGCTTCCACTGGAAAGTCACAAGGCTAGCACTCTTACAAGGCTCTACAATTTATATTTGCCAAATTTAAATTTCAAGCTATTACTTCCATAACCAGAATTGAAACCCTCTTATTTTTTGCACAGGTGCTGCACACATTTGTTGGACAACTGCATCAACTGTGTAATCATGTGGTCATGTTGGCTGTCTTGGAGTCATCCCAGTAAGGGAATTGTTGCCCGGCAATATCCAGCCAAGGACACTGAGATTAATAGCTTTCCACAAAGGTAGCACTTGCAGCTGCCATTAAAGGCAGGGTTAAAGAGCAGGCATTAGGAAAGAGCCTTTCCTAGAAGAGCACCATCATGTCTCAGAAAATCTGGGAGTGCCCAAAAGATGAAACTTAGCAAATGAAACTCACTCTGGCAGCGAAAGGCAGCTCAGCAGAAGTGTTTCAGCAGATGTTCTAGCCTAAAGATCAATTATGTGAGCTGCCTACATGATGTTTGTTTACCTCTAAGTTTGGGGAAGTGGGTGGCGTTCACTGTGACGGTGCTGATGTTGGATGAAGTCCTGTTATCCTCACTTGAATACATCAGTAGAGTAGCTTGCCAACTGTCTGAGGGTTGCATCTCACTTGCGGTGTGCACAGATGCCAGGACACCAATTGTGCTGTTTTGAGTGCTTTCGCCTTCACTGCTGTTCACTTCTGCAAAAATCTGCTTTTCTCCTTTAAAAAATGTAACAACACTGTAAGCATCACTGCTAGTCAGTCCTGTATCAGCATCTGATACAGGAAGGGTCAAAACATGGGAAGCTATAGGTTGACTTATGTTCTAGCCTATTTTACCAGGCATAGCATTCAGTTAGGCTTGTTTTACAACAGCAATTCTTACACTTAGCAGTTCAGCTAGCAACATCTAAGCACGGAACAGTGAATTAGGATCTTCCTTTAGTATGCTGCATGGGTCTTCCAGCTGTGGGGATTTCTTAAAGACATTTGCAGCCTGATGTGATGGCACCAGAGGGAAGTACCAGTCAACAAAAAAGGAGTGGTTAGCATACAGAGGGTATAAACAAAGCAGTAAATTAAATCAAATAGATAACAGACTGTCAGGAACATCTCCTGAGCTATTAATTTCACAGAGGAAATGAAGTTTCATTTTCTTAACACAGCTGGTAAACAGAAGGTAGAAGAAATCTTGCTTTTATCAGTGGTGAGATGTCTGGAATAATCTCTCTTAGGCAGGAAGCTTCTAGGTAGAAGAGGTTATTGACGTGCTCTTTAATCAGTGATTACTATACCTAGCAGTGCCAGCAAGCCCATGACAGTCAGCACTGGTTTCCGCACCATCTGGACATGAGGTGGCTTTGTATTGTTCATCTGAAAACGTGCTGTCAAAGTCCGCTGTGTGAAGTAATGGGGGTAGTAGCTCAAGAAGGCATTGTCATTACTTAGCAGTGTGTAGTTGATGGTGTTGTTGGCTTTGGAAATGAGCAGATTTTGATGCTGGATGATTACCTGCAAAGTCATAGAGAAGATGGAACTTCACCCTGGAGAAAATCCAACAAACACACCATGTCTGTATTTTTTAAAAATCTTTACAGCATATTGAAAAGAGCTGTCACTGCCATTTAGAAAAGTTTGAAGAACTAAACTGTTCCTCACAACTCTTGGAGAAACTATTCTTTTGGTGATACATTAATCACTGGAAAATTTGAAGTATCTACATAGTTTTGCCAGTAAAAAGTCTCTGAAATAACTATTACTAGTACTCTGCATAAATTATGAATATATTTCCTTGGCTACTGCACTACAAATGATGCTCCTCTGTCTTGAATATTAAATTAGTAATCTGGATTCACCATCTGAATTAAATCTAAATGGTTCTCCAATTCTGGAGTTACTTTGTACCCATTACATGCGTGTCTGGGAACTGGTCCTGGATTCTGTTCCTCAATGAGTCATTTTACCCACTTGGTGCTAACATGGAATTAGTTCTCCCGGCATTTCACTGGTTGCTGTGCTGCTTTGCTGCAAAATGTCAGAGCTCCCAAGCTCTCTGCTTACCAGATTGTGCCTAAGTATCAGAATCAAACAGAACTTCAGAAGGCTGACAACAGAAAAGGTCTCATAATTGTGTCCCTGAAGGAACACAGGGCTCCAGCTCCTATCCACCCAAGTGTTAATTTTCTGTTGGATGTTTCTTTTTTTCTCCCTTCATATCACCACGTCATTATAAACATTGTTGTTTGCTCTCACAAACTCCTTGCAATGCAGTCAGTGACTTGTTGCTTTGGAGAAGACTGCTTCTGTATGCAGCCGAAAGGAGCTGGGAGCCTTTGTCTCCACAGGAGCAGCTGATAAGACATATCTTGTTTCCAGGTGACGTACATGCTCCCAGGTTTGGGAATTACTACTTTGCAGAGGAGCGCTTGGACTCTGGATGCTGTATAAGGTAGTGGCTCACAAAGCAACAGGCCTGCAGTGGGAACTATTGCTATGCAGGGGCAAGAGTTGAGCTTGCTCTGGGGCCAGGCTACAATTCCTGCAGGGGCAGGAATGCTGAGCATTCTCTTCTCCTTCTGCTTTTCTGATCAACAGCAGTAATTATTAGCAGTAATTAATAAGATCACGTGTACAGTCATTATCCAAAACCAAAGAATGGGCTTATGCTGAGAGCTCAAGGGACTTCTTAATTATACCTGATGTCTCTTGATGCGATAAACTTATGAAGGAGCTGTGAAATAATGTCTCACATAAGTGAGATGATAGCTAGCAGCAGTGAGATGATAGCAGTAGTATTACATGGAGAGAGGATGTGTGGGTATAGTCTTATCAGGTGGATCTAACTGGGGGACTTACTTATACAATATCTGACACATTCTCCAACACATGGAAGGCTAGTTCTCAGGTTTGTTTTTTTTTTTTAAAGGGAAGATGAAGAAAACTAATACAAAATAAATAAAGCTACTGAAAACAGACTATTCAGGAAAACCCCAGCTGTATCAATAGGGAGCTCTCCTTTTGTTGGATCTATTATTCTGAGTAGCTGTTTAAAAATTGACTGTAAGTCTACTTTTGCAACTGCATTAATGCATCAGGAGACCCTACTGTGACAAGACTGTCAATGAACAGAGTTACCTTTACAACCATAGCTGCATAGGTCACATCAGCTCGCCACAGTTGTGGAATGGACCATCCAACCATTGGATCTGCTTCATCGTTGTATATGGCAACAGAAGCAAAATTTGGAAACAGCTTCTGAATTTGTTCAACTGCTTCTACTTCTTGTTGCAAGATGTAGAGAGAACTCCCACCTCCCTGCAACAATATTTCGTATCTGCTTAGTGAAAGTGAGCAAACAGTAGTAAACACGCAGACATAACATACAGACATAAGCATATTCTGAAAACATGTTCTTGGAGTCCCTGAGGAGCTGTGGGCCAGACAGTATTAGTATTTTTACCTAATCCACTACTGCATGTGCTGTTTGCATGAGCTCCTCCTAGAATATAAAATGGAAAAGAGGTAGAGGAGTTGTTTCCCCCTGGGAATTAGGCAAAGGCAAATTCGCTTTGAGTTGAAGTCTTGCAACTGAACATCTTCAAAGTTCCGTTAGAATAGGTAGCCATGCTTCCTTCTATAGGCTGGACACTCATCTGGAAATCAACTTCATAAATCAGAATAAAATGTAACTTGGATTGAACTGATTAAAAAAATAGCCTTAAACTGAAATCTTGGACTGACCTTCTTATGGAGAGAGATGTAGTCCAGCCTTACACCAGTCTCCCCTGTGAAGAAATTGGTTCCATTGTAGCAATGACACAGAAGACTCCAGCATATGGGTGACTTGGGTAAGGGGTGGAAGGAATCCGCAGGCCCTCCAAATTTTAGTAAAGGACTGGCTGCTCTTAATCCTTCTGAGCAAGCATCATAGTAGTTGAGAAACCCTGAAGTCCAAGCAGATGCATACATCAAAGACGGTAACTCAAAATAGAATCTTGATCTAAAACTACAGGGAGATGTTATAAATCTATTATTGCATTTATTGGCAAGACCTCACAAAGTGGGGCTACTCTTTCCTATGCACTGACAACACAAGAAGACATCAAAACCTCAGCTGCATTCACAAGGTTCTTCCAAAGGTCTTGTGAGGACAGGTACCCAAAGCATGCATCTGTCAATGAACAGTTTTCCTCTTACTCCAGCCTTCACCCCCTTATCCCCAGTAACCGTACTTTATACCCAAATAATGAACCGCATCTTCTCTGTGTAACTCCTATTCTGTTCTCCCTGTTCTACTATCCCTGTATGTATACTGATGTCCAAGCACGGATCAAAGTGTAGTCAGTAACATGACCTTAGCAAAACAGACTAGATACCTTTCACATTCCTTATCTCTCCTACCTACCTTATTTCTTTGCCAGCATCCCTCCTTTCTCACTGTCACCCCTCCACTCACCCCACACACCTGTCTCTCTTTACTACACCAGTAAGTGCTCCAAAATGTGCTTACCTTTCACTGTCATAGACACATTGTCAAAGTCGTGGTGGTCTGGTTCATTCCATGTTTCAAAATTCCATTTAGCAACATGCTCCAATCCATACCTATCTGTAGAAGAGGCCTCATTTATCAGTGAGCTGTGTATTCAGACAATCCTATCAATTAGCCACTGATTCAGACAATCCTATCAATTAGGGCTGTAGGTGAGGTTCAGCACCCAGAGCTACAACAGGGTATAAATATTACCTATTTTTAATAATGAGGGAAATGTGATTTTGGTTGTTTCAAAATGATCTCTCATTTTTGATGAAATGCAGCAATATTTGAAAAAGATGAAAGGTGAGAGGGAGGTGATGTGAATTACAGCCTTGTGGTTAGGGCACTCACCTAGCCTTAATTCAGGTTGAGGCTTCTGTCTCACTAAAGATATTTGAAGCTGGTATGTGGGAAACATTCAGGTTATCTTGTCCTAGTGCAAGCTGGTGGTTTACAACCACAACGACATAACCAAGTTAAAAGTCAGTCCTCAGAGGCAGGCCAAATGTGCTACCCAGAACWCACTGCTCATTCAGGATGCTGCTCATGGGTCAGCAAAAAAAGGGTCTATTATCCCACTGTCTGTTCTGGCATGGGTTTTTTCCTTTTCTGTGCTGAAATCCAGGGTCTTGAAATTGATCACAATACACAGAACTTTCTGAGGTAGTCAGAAGGGATTACAACAGAACAAATAACAGCACTTTTTTCTTCCCTTTTTTTTTTTTTTTTTGGAACTTACCTATGTATCTGCTGGCCAGAAGTGTAATTAAGTTTCTCCATCTTACTACCTGTTCTTTATCTTCAAAATCTGAAAAATATCCTGATGGATTCCCCATCAATTCAAATCCTAAAAAAGACACAAAAGATTGGTCTCCTTTTTTTGTGAATGCTATCTCCTTTTAATTAACGAAGGGGTTATTGCATTATCTGAAACAAACTTGTTAATGAAGAAGCATCATTAATTGGGCTTTCTTTCCTGTTTCTATGTGTCCCCACCACGAATATTTCACATTTGAGGTTGCTCACACTTGTTACTTGTCAATGACTACAGTAATCAATACTAATATTTACCATCATAAACTCAGGGCTCAGAAAGAACTTTAAACAGTGGTAGTTTGCAGAAATTCAAGGGAAACTATACCTTGAGTATCTGCTTCTCTGGCCCTTTTAGGTACATGTTAATGGGTACAAAGCTTTGTCCTCTTCAAGAGAGCTCATTTCCCAATTCATACATCTCAAACTGCTATTGAAAGCAATATAAAGCCATTTGTCTTGTCTTAATTGCCCTCATAGTGTTTTGCTCACACTGTTTACATTTACATGGACATGAGGTAAACACAAGTAGGAAAAGAAGGAATTTTTATCAAAATCAGCTTTGGCAAAATTCTCTAAGGATTTTCTGATGATTGCACAATATGGGCAAACAGATGTAGCAAGTTGTGGAGGTAGGGAGCTGCCCTTACCTGGAATTAGCTTATTTTCCCACAGGCGATCCATAAGGTTATCCAAGGCAGTAAAATTGTACTGAAGTTTCCCATTCATCACTCTGAAGAATACAGGTAATAAAAAGTACATATGTAAATATGATAGCAAAGGTGGCACTTGGTTGCAGACAATGGGTCAGATGGCTGCTTTCTTTTGGCTCTCAAAATTACATGTAACCAGGGTTCTTGGAATTGTACACAAACTTCTTTCCTCTAAAGTAACGGGTGTTCACCGTAAGCAAGTCATGTTTCTTGTCCAATCCATGCCCTTCTCCTATTCCAGAAGCAGCAACAGAGCAATAAAATGAACTTGCTTGCTGGATCTTGAGTTTTTAACAGGATATTAAGATTTCTAACTCTTTGCTGAAGTGAAATTTACCTAGACTTTTTTTGGCCAAGCTGTTTTTTCAGTTTCCATTTGATTACCTATTGCTAGGCCAGCTGGTTTCCACCTTGTCTCATAYGCAGTCTTTCTTAATGTTCTCTTAATTTGCAATATATCATATAACTTTCTTAGTAGCGCTTCTTATGGGTTTAGATCCAGCTGAGAAACAACTTTGTATCTTTCAAAGAATGCTGAATTTATGCACACAATGTCTGTAATTTTTACTTCATTGTTAGCATTTGCTTATTTCTCCTGTACTCCCAGGATCCCAGGCTGCAATCCTTTTACCCAGCTTTGAATACACGTGTTCAAAGTCTTAGAGGTAGCCCCATGATACATCCCTTTGTGCCAGTGAATCTTGCAGGAGCGCAGGTAGTAAAATTTGGGCGTGCACCTGCATGGGAACACTGGAGTTCTTTTACCCAGGGGATGAAAACTGGCATTTGCAAGTTATCTATGACACATTTGAAGATATGCTTTAAATTCCTGAGAGGCTTTTCTTACCTGGTATCTAGTGAAAACAAATATAATGTAATACGTGGGTCGGTGTATGATTTCCCATAACTTCTGAACTTGTGGCCTGATTTAACTGAAATCTGACAGGACGAGAGAAGTTTTGCCAGTATGAAGTGCCAAATAGGAATTAAAAATGAACTTCTGTTGACAATATTCTGGTGGTGTGACTTACTGCCGTTTGGCCCAAGCCACAGCCATGGCCTGGTGCCCAAATTCTGACCTCAGTATGCCCTGAGCAAAAGACTTTGTAAGCACCCTTGAGAGAAGTCCAGCCCTGGTCATATAGGAGGGCTGATCAGGGCCTTGCTAGCACTTCTCAAAGCTGATTTCTCCAGCCTTGCCAGAGCACTACACCTAATTTCTCTGGTATAGTGCAGCCTGACCTCTGCCTCTGCTGTCTTGCCTGCTCTTTCCTAGGCACCTTACCTCTGCTTGGGTGGAAAGCTGTACAAGCGAACTGCAGATGCAATGTCCTAGGTATGATGGAAGGGGGAGAGACAATCACAGTTCCTGTAACTGATCTGTGCTAGCAAGGCATGCTGGGCACACAGGATAAAAAGTGAGAATAAGGCAGTCAGCAGATCTCTTAAATCAATACTGGGCTCTGTGCTGAGATTCACAACTTGTTTCTTTCTGTGCCTTCCCATGCACTTCTGAGCATCTTAGATTGAGGCTGTTCCTCTGTGCTTTCTTGCCAAGGGAAGGTTTCAGTGAAGAACCTGTAACAGTAATCCCGAAGTTGTCAGAGGGCAGAAGGGCTGACAGAATTGCCTAGTGAATAAAGAAGGGAACTGCACAACCTGAAGAGGACAAAGTGCCATCAGCATCTCTGACTATGATCTAGAAGAGGAAAACAGGACAGGCAAAACAAATGTAACGTAAGCCATATCCACTGTACCAGCTCCACCTGTGATGTAACCAAGCACACAATCTTAGCCCCAGCATGGTCACACTCTTTTACCAAAGACCTGAAGCTGGCTTTTCTCTTTTAAAGTATGACCTACCACCATGACAGAAATTGTCATGTCTGCAGCCATCAATGGGCTTGCAGTTCCTGCCAGAGTCAAATGGTGCAGCTGTGAAAGAAGCAAATAGCAGAAAGATATTTATTTACTTTAGTATCCATAAGAGCATTTTAGAAGTTACTGTTGAACTAAAGAATGGCCATTTGGAACTAGGGGTTTTTTTGGCTTAGACAGGGGTTAAAAAAAAAGTCTGACAGTCCTATTCCAAAGTTCAAAGACAAATATTTTGTTGCAAAAGGTAGCTCTGCTCCCTCAGATCCATTAACTATTTCCAGTTGTACCCTGTGTTCTATTGAAATATTTGCTTACATGCACACTTACAGTCAGTAAGCATAAGAATGATTAACTCTACTGTCTTGTAAAAACTTAATAACGCCATTTAGATAATAGCAAAGGAACTAGTGTCTTCCCGTCTCCAGTCTAAGGTCTACACAGCACTACATGAAAACATATGGGTAAATAAAGCCTTCTATCTGATGCATGTACACTTAAGATCCCAGCACATCTACATTTTTCCTTCTGTATCAATTAAGTAAAACATTTAAAACAGAATGCCATTGCTAGCCATGACTGAAGTGATGGTACAAGAGATCTGTAACACACTGTGTTATGTGTGTAGGTGTAGATGCACTTCTTACGTCCTTTGGCTGATCTGCCACTTTATGAGAATCTTTTCTTGCTTGCAAATGGATTAGGCAGTATGCTCCTATTAATAAAATGATTACTTGACTGATAGGATTGCCACTTTGTCAGATCTTGATCTTATCCTTATCCATACTACTTTTCTAATGTGAAATTGATGCTTTTTTTTATAACCTATACCGGATCACCAGAATCTGGGTTGCATGGCTGCATGCCATGCGGTGTCTGGAAGCCATGCTGACTGCTGCGYGTGAGGCACAGCAGGAACCTCACAAGCTGGTATTATTTACAAACATTCTGCATGCGGAAGATTGGCTCAACTGTCAGGCTGTTACCAGGAGCGCTATAAATATAATTTTAGGACACCGAAGACCAGATCAAAACTGTTACAGGCATGTAACAAGGTAAATCCCTGACCCAGGATAAATTCACTTGACATTGTCAAAGTTGTTCAAAACAGCTTTGTACATCTGATCTAGGACCTGCTTGTGCAGCATCGCGTACCTATGATTGGGCAAGCTCACAGACTTTTATAGTCTTCTACCTTTGTTTTGCCTGCTCCTCTTCTGATCTCTCTGCCCTTAAGTGATGGTTTCTAGAAGGCTATGTCCTTGTCATTTCATTTGAGTATGCCGCTCATTGTTTGCTGTTGGGTACTCCCGATGTGGAGTGGCAATCACCATCCTGTCTGTGCTTGGTTTTCAAATGTTCCTCAGTTGGGCTTTTTCTGGGAGACTTGCCAGATAAGGCCTTCCTCATCTTCAGTCATAACAAGCAACTACACTAAAGCACATTTACTGGCATCCTGGCACCAATGTTCTTATAAGCCCCAGGCCTGAGGCTGCTATACTCCAGAGACTGCTGCCTGCTGGTGAGGTGTCTTTCCAGTCTTTGCCATTGTCTCAGTTCCAGACCCATTTGTATGTGCTGCCTCTTGAGAGCAACAACTGTGCTGTGAACATGAAGAGCAGTGATGAGTACAGAGGGGAGTCCTCCAGCTGTCACGAAATCTTGCTGCTCTCTTCTTTGGAAAGGCTTGCTTTGTGGGCCATCCTTTGCTGAGTCAAAGGTTACAGGCTCATGTTAACAGCTTTCCACTGCCTCCCTTTACTGGAGCAAGGTTTTTCCAGTATGGAGGGAAATTATTTTCAGGTGCATAGGTAGCCACTGGATAGCTTGCCAAAGTGTTGTAAGATAATCATGTTGTGCTTCTTATCCATGCCACTTTCAGCCTACTCCCATTCACAAACTTAATCTCTTGGGAGGGCAGGGGTAAGCTAGCTTTGGCTGTCGACACCCTGCATCACAGCCACATCTCCTCCAGTTAGCACAGCTGCGGATACTGCTCCTTAGCCTACCGCTACAGCTTCCCTCCTGTGCCCAGCATCTGCTGCTTCTCTCCTGCCCTGGGTTGATCCTGTCCAGGGATATAGTTGCACGCCCTAGAAAGCAAGTGCACAAACAGATATTGGACCAAATATCTTATCTACAGAGAAGAGAGCAAGAAAAACACAGGCAGGGAGTGTTTCCATTCCGGGTAATCTTCAGTCAAGTATTGAATCTTTGATAACAGGTCAAGCTAACTTTATCAAACTTCATTGTAATCTACTGAAGAAAATTTCCTGGGATAGGAAGCCTTGTGGCTGCCCCCTGTCAGTAGGTCACAGCCCGTTTAGGAACTCAAAGGTAACATGTAGGGTAACCATCAACAGGCTGTTCTGTTGAAGAGAGCTTTGTCTGGCCTAGGATTTATATGATCGGGAAATATCTATATACTGGAGTAGTGCCTTTCTCATCCTGACATTCTCACTTAGCTGGTGTGGCCTCCCTTTGGAACACAGTTACCATGCACATCAAAAGCTAACATAATCTGTCTTGCTTTCACCAATGCCTGAGAACAAGCTCTCTTCTGGTAGATTGGCCATAGTGGCTGGCTAACACCACTCCCAAGGCAGCAGAGCCTGCTTACATCCTCCCTGGGAGCTTCTGCTGGGAAAGATTGCTCACCTAGTGGCAAATGCAGCCAAGAAATAGGGACAGAAAACTGGCACGAGGTGTTGGCAGAGGAGAGGTGCAAACGACACCTTAACAGTAAACAAAATTTTTCAGCAGGGTATTGGCTGACCTCAGACTTGAAAGGTGCACTCCATGAGGGAGTCACCTAAAAAGGAGCCAGCTCCATGGGAGGTTTTCTGGGTTACAGTCTTAGAGAGAAGTGAAAGTGCAGTCTAAGATACTACCCTGCTATGGTGTCTGCTGAGATAATGATCATGTTACACACCACCGTTCGTTTGATAGAGATGCTTAGCTGTGTGCCAGACCATCTTTGTCCAGCCATGTAAGCCGGTTCCTGCAAACATACACTCCCTTAGCCATGATGCCAGGAGGTGGACCAATGGTAACACAGCCACTGTTGTTCTGATGAGTGTAAATATGCATGATAATTAAACTCCCCCTCTCAAGAGTAAATCAAGTGTAAACAGTTGTTGCAGTAGGTGACTACTATTAGGAGCATCCTTAGATACAGTGTCCCAAGGAATTGCTTACTGCCTTTCTAGAGTCCGGGATGCCATTTTAGGGATCATAAAGCTCCAGAACAGACATAAGTGCCCATCTAACCTGGAGAGAAGCTCAGTGTCCAAAGCCAAGATGTTCACTGGAAAGATGTACGAACAAACACCGATAAACTATGCCAGTTCAAACTCTTGCTTCCTCCAGAAGGAACCGTCTTGAATAAACTTCTTTAGCCAGGAGAGCAGGCTGTTGAAGTGACAGTGAAGCATGTAAGCTGTGAGCACAGCATCTTCAAGATGAAGGTCAAAAGCTCTGGCTAGGAAATGTCAGCAAGTTTATCTTTTCCAAGAGGGCAGCTTGTTGCCCTCCAAGTCCCTCTTATAACACAAAAGGATCCTGCCTCCTTGTTTTTCACTTACTTTTGCAGCTATGAGGAATGAAATGAAGCCAGTTTAAAGTTCAGGCTGTTACAAAGACCTTGTTTGCTCCAAAACCACCAATTGTCTACACAAGCTTCTTGTTCTGCTGAGTACTTTAAAAACCTCTGGACCTTAAAAACAGGTCCTAAGGGACTGTAAGCACTATGGAGATGATACCTCAGAGTATATGAAGGGCAGAATAGCCCTCATTAGCATTCACCTTTCCAGAGGCTGCCTTCTCAACAGTTATTGCTCCAGGTTTCCTCAATGTCAACCAAAAAACCCCTACTAGATTGGTACTTCAGGTTTAAGCACAAGATCATTAATGAATAACTATGACATCAGCAGGCTCCTGGGTTATTGATAAACAACACCTCCCCCTTCTGAATTCTGTGGAAGCTGACAATACAGTACTCATTCACTCTAGAGCTGCTTCTACCATGTTCTTGCTCCACTCACCCTCGCTTCCTATGATCATTACAGGCATGGTAAATCGGCTGCCTTCCATGAAATCCCTGAAATAACCATGATCACTTGACCTTTTGCAGGTTCATGAACACTGATTCTTTCTCCCTGGCAGTCCCCAGGCAAAACACAGCCTGTGCTTTTCACACATGCTTTGCAGACCAAAAGCCCTATTCAGAGGTTTTTTCAAAGCTGCAAGGCCAAAGACTACTGCACCCACACTAAAGAACTGGGATATTTTATCACTTCCAGGTTTATTTATTAGCATTGATGCTTCTCTGCACTTGCTTCTCGGCTTATCATTTGTGTAAGCGGGCACTGAAAATCTGCTTGCTTTACAATTATGGCACAGCTTCTGCACAGAGGCACAATGACAGCCGAAGACTTCAGTCCATGCTGGGCCCATACTGCGCATAATTCACTCACCCTATAGTGTGAATGAGTCAGCCCAGCAATAATGGGAGGATGCATTACAAAATCACACAGCCAGGCAGCATCCAGCCCTTGCTGATGTCACAGCTTGTCACAGTTAATCCATCCACACAACCAACCAGCATGATACATGCGCAAAAAGAAGGACTGGTATGAATCTTTGTGGTTTAGGAACAAACTGGCTTCAAAAATGCAAAATACAACATCTGTTATTTATTAGAAATCACTGCCTCTTCTACAAGCCAGCCAGGAGGCTGTGCATTCAGCTGAATCTTTTTATTTTTTTAAATACATAAAAATAGAATTGACTTGGATTTATACAGCATCTTAATTAGCTCCTTTCCTCTTTGAAACCAGCATTATTTGACCTCTACCTGGCAAAGCAACTCACAAAATCCTTGTTGTGATCTGGCTAAAACTCACATGCACAGAAGTGCAAGCAAACAATGAATGCTTTCAAGCTGATGCTAATCACGGCCTATGATTTTCCATTTCTTACTCAGCCTGCTTTTGTGAGCACAGTCTCAGTCGTTCTTTCAGCAATGAGCGTGCTGTGTGTGGGGGGAAGAGAGAGAGAGGCAGACAAAGCATCAACAGCTTCCTGTGCCGAGGTGAGTTAGCTTGCTAGGAAAATACTGTTAGACTGTTGTGTCTCTTCCCCACTATGTCCCCCCCTTTTAAAACAAATTCAAGATGTAAAAGGGGAAACAGGCTTTGAAAGCATAGCAATTTAGGCAAAGGCRTAAGGTATTTTAGTATCTGGCCTCTCCAGACATGTGAACATATCCAATCAGATCATCTAGGCATGGATAATTTAGATTGTTGTGAGATCTTGTTGTGATCGTTTGTTGAGAACTGTTGCGTCTACATTCATTTACAAAGGGAAGTAATCAAATAATGATAAGGAGAATCCAGTAGCAGGAAATGCTTTTTGACTGATCCTTCACGACAAATTTAAAGGCTCAGTCAGTGACTGAAAGGCAGGCTCAGTCACTATATGTGAGCTGGGCTGCTAGAGGACACCTTTCTTTCTGATTGAGTTTGATGTATGGAAGTGATTTCCTCCTGCATAACACATGGCTACAAGAAAAATGTTCATTGTGGTTTTATGCTGTCCTTGATGATGGACCTCCAAATAATGTCATCTTTAAGCAAAAGTTTTGGAAAGAGGGGATAGGAAGACGAAATCCATAATGAAGATTAAAGGGTGACTTTTCAGGTGCACAAGGAAGAGGAATAATGACCAAGTGCTAAAACTAGCTTGCTTCAAGCACATAACTCCTTTTGGCACTGCCTGGGAAAGCTGTCACTGAACTTTTCTTTCCAAGCAGCAGCAGAACTGTTCTCTGTATGCATCCAGCATTCTAATTCAAGCACCCAGCCTAATACTGCACCTTCAGTAATGAGTCTCCATGGTACATGTTTGACTTACTGGTTTCATTTCACAGTACTGTTACTGTCACTCCTTCATTTTCACATCTTTATTTTCTGTTTATGCTCCTTCTATTCTTTTGCCTGTTAGCTGTATGTGGAAATATAGTCCAAAAGTATGTGAATCCAACTATAGCACAGGACATAGCTTATTTACTGTTGTGTAATATCACAACAAGGAGTTGGAATGATTGCCCTCCCTGCTGCCAAATAAGCAACAAAAACCAAATTCAACAACACACTACTTAGTCTGCTCTGTACATCTTGCAAGTGCTCAGGTTGCTCACAGGTTCCACTCACATGCTGTAACTGGACCTGAAATTTTGCATTAATGCGCAGTGTGCTACTTTTATCAGGCGTTTAACTTTTTCCATCTTATGTTTCCACTTGGTGAGATCTGTATTGAGGAGCATGTAATGGGACAACTAACAGTCAGTCTAAGAAAAGAAAAACATGTAGCTAAACACTGACCACGTGAAAATTTGGAGCCAGACTTCTCAGCTTATGTACTTTTCTAACGTCTGAAGTACAGATAGCATGTGGTGTCTGATGAAGTCCAGCTGCTCCTGGATCTATTTGCATGGCAGATGTACTTTCAGGTGTGTCTTTCTATAGCAATCCTTGCCTGCACACAGGCAACTGCATGTCTAACTTGAATATATCACTTATTTGCAAAATGAAAAATAGAAGAGGTCTTCACTAAATGATACCAAGTTCATTTCCTAATTTACTGATGTTTAATAACTTATGATGGTGAAAAGGCACAACAAATATGTCATCCACTGTCTTGCTCTTAATCTTGCAGAATTTTTGTGATGAGTGGTTTCTGAATACTTCAGAACAGACAAGTGAGCACTATAACCCAATCTGGAAAAAGCAGCTCTTTAAATGGCATCCCAGTGTTTGCTCTTGGCTCTTGAATGTAAAAGATAGCAAAATCTCTTCCAATTAAGGAGGTAAAACTAACCAATCGCATTTATAGACAGTTTTCAATGAGATGCAAACCTACACGTCTCTCCAAACTGAGAGATGATAATTCTATTCTGAACCTGGTTTTGGCATTACAATTTAGGCTAGTGATGTATTATTAAATATGGCAGTGATAGCTCTTCCACTCCATGGTCTTCATGTTCATGTATAACCTTTTTTTTTCTTCTTTCTTCCCCCATCCCAAACAACTTCCACTAATATGAAAAATACCTCCCTTTTCAGTATAAAAGTGCATTATATTCTGTGTTTATGAAACATGAAACTTTACCTCCTAATGCAGTAAGAAATCCTCTATTTTCTTTGCACACAGAAACGGGTTTTGAATATCCAGTTAAGATTACACATGAATGCAAGGAATGGGTGAAGAAGCTTCGGTATTCCTGAGAGACTATCCTTGCTACACTAAATTTGACTCTAAGATTTACAAATATCAGTAGTAACATTCAACCTAAACCAACCAATAAGCAGGCTTTGGTTCCACAGTTCTGGCTGGTTAGGGATGAAACAACAGGCAGTTTTGTTTACAAGGCAGACAAGCTCAGACATTTTACACTCAATGGCAGCTGAAGGTATGTAAAGTCTTCCTAGACATAAGATTTATTAGCCAAGTCCCTTCCATGATGTATTTTAATAAAAATCCTTTTTCAAAGGACACAACTCCATTCATGACCATGGACAGCTCAACACCGTGTGTAAGGACAGTTCCGCACACTGCCTACCCTAATCCCATTTAACACATTAGAGTATTTTTTTGTCTAATTGAAGTAAGTATACAAAACCCCTGAAACTGTTAAAGCTAAGTCAGGACTGCATTTCTATTTGATCTCCAGTAGTGCAACTGGCTCCATTAAAACAGAATAGCAGGGATGAGTAAGAAGGCAGAGATTACCAGCCCCTGTAATGTAATGATTTTAAGCTTATCTTCTACCTGTGATTACACTCTACAGGACAAAGATTTTTTCTAGTGCTACTATTTATTTATGTTATCTCACTGTAAATACCATTGAAGTAATATCATTGGACAGATCCAAACTATGTCACAACAGAATTTCTAATCTACTCTTGTAGAAAGCTGTGCTCCTGAAGAACTGTGCTACTGTGTGCTGATAAGAAATCTGTTGTGGAACTACTGCAGCTACTTTGTGCCTTCGGTAAGTGCTAATCAATTGGTTCTATGTTTGTAGTGGGAAACAGAAGGAGGGATGCATAGTAAAGGACGGTCTTACTCAGTTTTGAATATATACATTTGCACTGAACTTTGCAGATCTCAGAGTTTCTCCTGCAGCAGGGACTACAGAATTTTTTTTTTTTTTAAAAAGCTAACCAATATATGTGTCTCCCCTCCCATATACACATCATTTTCAGCTGCGCTGGACAGTTGCCACAGCTAGAGAAGGAATGTTAGGCGTAGCACACRGGCTTTTAAAAGAGTGGATGTTTATTTTCAGTGCTCCCATCTTTCCTATTAAATAGCAACCAAATGTGTGGTTTTTAGGCACATCACCTTGTTGCTATGGTAAAAAGGTAAATTGTGGACTAATTGAGGCTTGAGGGCATTTTAAATAATGCAGACATAAGGCTTAAGTGTTTTTTATAATTCACTGAATTTATGAACTTCAAACACTTGCACAGAAGGAAGAACAAGGCTATTACATTTGCACTATGTACTTTTGAAGATTTCATGTTATTGATTGCAGCTCAGTAAACAAACACTTTTAACCTTCCCTGTATGACTAATTTAGCATTTTTTTTTTAAAGTATGTAATTAGGTTGCCAGATATGAATTGTATGTAGTAATGTCGGGAATTGTTCTGAAATCTTCTGAAATCCTCAAGTAAATGTGTCAACAAAGCCAAATATATTTTATCTCTTTACAGCATTTATTTCATAAATACCCTCAGGTAGATTTTGCTTTTAACCTTTTGCAGTTCTTAATCCAGTTAATATCAGGCATCTGTTCATAAGGATAAACAGTAAGTCACACAAAGGAAAATCATCTGCAAACTCCAATTACTGGTCAATGGTCATCTTTTTTTTTTTTTTTAATGTAGTTTCTATTCTTAAACATAGGTRTTTCATTGTAGCATGCCTTTGGTTATTGTGGCCAATTACCATTGTTTCTTAAATACACAATTGAGCATTTGACATGGAAAGGCAGTCCTTTTAGAACTTAGTCCTGCTTTGTTAGTGTCAGTGGAACTCAGCCAGGACGCTAGGGGCTGCCCACTCAGAATTTACTGTTGGACTGAAGCCTTGATGAATGGCTTCATGCTATGGAGTGTGAACTAGCATCTCCATAATAAAAGCACTGATGAACCTTCTGCTGTCAGTACTTATGTATGTTAAGTAAAGCTTGTTCATCATAAAATGTAGYTTCTTCAAAACTAGATTATTTTCACAACTCCTAGACATAGAATAAGAGACTGTTTCATTTTGTCACTTTTTCCCCCACATGGGGTTGTCCTGTCCAGAGATATTTAGACTCATTTGAATGGTGCTGTGCCTAAATAGTGTTCACATATTTCAAAATTATAATTTGAAATTTCTTTCTTTTCAAATTTCAGAAAGTGTTATTTTTAGGCTAGCTTGAGGCAAAACACAGCTACAACTGACTCTATATGGTAGGGGTCAAGTGGTAACCTGAACATCCTGTAGTACCCTTAGGAGCCTGATATTGGGAAAAGTGCTGTTGGAGAGAAATGCAGAGAGGTCTCTTTCAAAAAAATGTTAAGTGGAGCAAAACCCAATTACTCTGCAAATTCCAGGATTGCAAATACTAGAAGTTGCAGAGTTTCCAAATATTGGAAACATATTGTAAAGGAAAACAGAGTAGGCAAGCTTACTTTGGTCCTGAAGCAGATGGCATGCACATTTTAAGAGGTCACTAGAGAAGATGACTCTTGGTTCTAAGAATTACGTAGTAAAATGGATGAAAGGACAAATTTGAGAGACTGAGTTTAAGTCACTTCATCTTCAAGAAAGAAATACCATAGGCCTGAAAAGAAAATAACAGAAGCAATAAAGCCATTTTCTACTCTGTGGTGCACAAGACTAAAGAGACACATTATCTTACTGCCACCAGTGTGCAAAATTCATTATGCAGATTAAGTGCACTACTGCTTCCCTTTTATTCTAAGAGCTACCTTGGGAATGGCAAAGAGACAGGAATGCTTGACAAGACTTTCTACAGGAAAGGGGCAAGAAAAAGGATTTTACTAAGACTTAAATGACCTTCTTTAGCTTTTGGGATTAGAATGTCACAACTACTGTCACGAAGTTTGAGTTCTTGGTAACAGCCAGTAGTTTTAAGAAGCCATGACTAGTTTAGCATCACAGAGGTGAGATGTGCTTCCCTTTCTGTTCCACCCTCATGTTGGTGTTTTGGCTTTTCATTTCCATAATTTTCATGTTTTCTTTTTATTTTTAAAGAGCAGCAAACAACTTTTTGTGCTGGGATAAAAGATGATGTTGGAACCTGGCCCTCTGTAGACATGCTTGTGCACTCCACCCCCTGCAAGCRCTCCTGCTGGCAGGGACGGAGGAACCATCTTTGGCTATCCAGCAACACAGCCTTTTTCAGGCCTCGCACCTCCCATCTCAGATTCTTATTGCATGCATGTTCGTGTTCTTCCTTGGCTGAGAAACATACACATCTGCTCATCCCTTAGCTTGTAGGCCAACTGAATGCAGTTCCTGTGAGTCCTCACCTTGTGCCCAATCTGTTAATCTACACTGCTTAGTAACCATTACCTATCACCTTTGTCAAGAGGAGGAGATGGATGATTATTTGTCTTTTGGATAGGTCTGCGCCTATCCAAAGAGCTAAGGTAACAGAGAGGGGACTGGTCATTTACGTACCTCACAAAGAATGAACAGAAAGTCAGTCTTTGTCCTGCTGATCTGCCTACATTTTACAGTCTTCGGTTTACACAGAAGCAACAGAGATCTTGTGATCTGAATGCGCTGACGTGTAGGAATAGAACTCTGACCTCCAGCAGTCCCATCCTATGTGCTGAGCAGAACAGTGATTATTCCAGCCTGCAAAATGCACAAATCTCAAGCAAGACTGCAGTTCTATTCTTACACCTTGAATATGTAAAATCAAAAGCTAATGCTATATGAGGATGCATAAACCAGATCAACTCTCAGATGAGAAGCAGCTTCAAAGGTCAGAGATGTGCTAGCCTGAACTCAGCGTAAGTTTTGGATCAGCGTTAGTTAATTAATAATCTTATGCATTATTTAAACTCAAATCCTCAGTGAGTGCTGCATATATATCCAAGTTTTCAGTGCAGTACAAGTGACAACACGCTACCAAGCAGCAAGTTCAAGATTCCATAACTACCCATTCTTCCCTTGCGGAGTATTTAGCTAATAATTATCCTTTMTGCAAATAGAGCAATGCCTGACTGAAGACTTTCATTCATTCCAACGTGCAAAACCAGAGCTGAACATTCCTGTCAAAAAGCTGTCCAGGTAAGAGATTTGCCTCCCCTCCCACACCTCTGAACTCAAGTTTTATTTGTTCTTTGCCTGTTTCCAAAGGTGCAAAACTGCCTCTTTTCAGTTATTTATTTTGCACACTGGTGTTGCTTTTTAAGTTTTGCCATTATTCTGTTCTTCATAATATTGCTTATAAGGTAGATACTGGGCAAAGGTTTGTAAAACATGTCGTCAGCTGCAATTAGTATGGAAGTAATCTTTTAATCTCTCCTGCAAACCCTGGTCTAAGAGTTCAAGACCAGCCATTTGGCTAGTTTTTATTTGTACTTAAGAAAAGTGGCCTATATGAAGCTTATCTGGTTCTCAAAGTATTAAATTATTATTAGAACTGAGCATTTTATTAGTGATTAAATATGAAAGAGGGTTTCCAAAATATTGCCCTTATTTCGTGTAGTAAACCCAAGATACCAGGGAAGGCAACAGGAAAAAACATGAGAATGGGATATCAATTTGGTTTTCTCTACAACAGCTTAATGTGACTAAACAAAGTCCAGCAAAACCACAGGGCAGAAAACAGAGCTTAGTGTTTAGCTTTGTGACTGATGACTAAGGTCTTGGAAAGCTGCCTTGAAAGATTTTTTTAAAAAATAGACTTTCACTTTGGACCAGCTACCTTTCCAAAAGCAAGAAGTCTGATTTTTAGGAATGTTCTCTGACACCACAGAAAATGTCTTTTTAGTGGTCATGCCCTAGGACTCTCCAGAAGAGTATCGCTGTCTTGTCTTTGAGTGCATGCCAATATTTTGACCAGCACGTTCTGGAACCCCTGAACAAAACCAGTTCCTGAAGAAACAGTGAAACTACTTCATCATTTATTCCCAAGGTCTGATCATTCCCAAGGATGCTCTGATGGGCCAGCCTTAACAACAGCTGCTGGCTGACTGTGTGAGTTCTATTGTAGCCTGCTCATCACCTCTGGGATTGTTACTTATCAGTAGCTGCCATCTTACAAACTGGGATACTGGACTGAGAATCCTTGGGAAAATATGAATTGCATCACAGCTCCTGGTGAATGCAGGCATTTGAAAAAGAGCCTAACCTGCCTTGGAAATCCTAGATCAATTTATAGCTGGAAGTAGAAGTTGTGAATTGGAGATTTTAATTAGAAAGACACAAATCTAAAAGATTGCTTGACTCTCAGAATAACTCCTTAGTATAGCAGTGTTAATTTGTAGAGGACTTAGACTAATGTTCTGGCTTTCCTGACTTGTAGAGACCAATAAACTGTTATTTTTTTTCCTCTTTCACTTTTGGATTAGCATAACGTTGAAACTCAACACGAAAATGCTTTGAAGCCACAGTATTTACCCAGATATAGTAAAAAACTAACTGAGCCCATCAAATTTCACATGATTTTCCTAAAAAGCACTGCGATGTTCTTTGCCTATAGCCCGAAAGCTTGTTAGGTCAGTGTTTAAATAAATGGTTTTGGTTGCTGGCATCTTGCTTAAGTCTGCTGCCAAGTACATCTAGGTCCTGGTGCTCTAAAGCTGAAAATACAATAGCCTATGCAAGACAGAGAGAAACATTCATTTCACCTGTTCTGTCACTTGATCCTTTCTAAAACTCATAGGTTATGTCAACATTTCTAAGTAATTCTGCACAACAAAAGCAGATTAATAAATCAAAGCAGTAGGTGCTGAAGCAGTATTGTATTATATTATATGCATTTCAGGGGATTTTATTTCAGACTAGTCGGGTCCCACAGTCTAAATGTCCTCACCACATCTGTTCAAATCTGTCCAAAGAACCAATTGCTGACTTGGGTTTTTATGCCACTATAAAGGGTCAGAGTGCACTGGGGCAGAGCTTCTGGGTACTTTCCTCTGAAAAAAGTCTGGTTTGCAAGCATAACACGCCTCTGTACATTGAAGCTATGCATCGTAAATGAGGCTAACCAAGGATTTTTTTCAAAACTGGGTTAATGCTCAAAACCAGAACAGTAATGTAGTCATGGCCATTAGAGACCAAGAGAGGTTCCTTACAGGCAGAAAAGGTTGCTGATATGAAAGATGAGTAACATGAACAGTTTAACTCAACACCTACAAGTGTTTTAAATCAAATGCTTAGCTAAACTGATGTCTCTCATGTTTTTCTGTGATTTATGCAACAAAAATACAATGAAACTTCAGATGATAAATACAAAACCTGCTCAACCTCATTAATTTTTAGCTGAATTTTCATAGTTCAAACATAGAGAAAACTGCAAGCATCACTTGGCTCAAACTATATAAAGGGCTCTATCCCAACTTACGCTTGCAATCACTATTTCAGCAAAAGCGAGCAATTCTAGTAGAGAGTTGTGATACACTGTCTGACTTCTGTCCCAAATACAGCATTTAAGAGATCTCCTTAGCATAGAAAGGCAGGCTCACCCTGCCTACTCCCTCTTGGGCTTTCTAGAGATATAGCTTCAGATTTTCTGGTGGACAATCAGGATGGGCGACAAAAGGATGCATCAGAATAAAGTTTTTTTGAGTTGTGCTGTTTCACAAAGAACAACTCATCCAGCCAGAATGGTTATGTGCGTACCAACAGAAACTGCTTGCCAAGGAATCTGTAGAGAGAAATACTACTGAACATGTTGTGATGAATGTTTCCTCCCCTGCAGAGAGATTTTGTCAGGTCAGTGGCATGGTGAAACGACAGGAAGAAAGGTGGGACTAAGGCCAGTTGGAAAGTTGGCAGTTTGTTTGGCGGTTCTTTGCTTTGTTTCTCTTTTTCACAAGATAAACTCAGTCACTGCATTTAACCTGAAAGAGTGAGTGGTTCAGACAGTGGTTCTGCTCAAGCAGGAAAAAAAAAAAAAAGCTTTTTGCTTTTGCTGATATGGTCAAGGGCAACTTGAAAAAACTTAACTGTGAAGATGCCAAACATCAAAATACAACTAAAAGTAACCAAGACTACTTTTCGTTGTAATGATACGGATGATACATATRTATATGAATGTGCACGCAAGTAACTTTCACTTGTATTAAACAGTTGAGAATGTTCTGATACCAAAGTCAAATGCAATGATAGACATGTTCTATGCTACATGCTGCTTCATCTGCACATCCCTGCTAAGAACAGCTCTTTCAGCAAGTGATGGGAAGCCTTCACTTGAATAAAATGCAAACATTATGTTCTGTGATGCTCTGGGGGGTGGGGGGGAGCCTGAAATAAGGGTCGTCCCTTTTCTCGTAAACCACTTAGTATGGGCTGAGCTGAAAATGGGTCAGTGTGGCGAACCAGTAGAGAAATCTGTTTACTGACACTCCTAGGGCTCCTGAATATTGCTCGAGTATTACCACTGTGGAAGGATGGTGTTGTATCTGTGCCAGAATCAGAAGGCCAGAGTCTACTCATGTGCACAGGAGTAGACAGATCTGCTCTCCATCCTCATGTCTTTGGAGATGGCAAGAGCATTGGAAGCTACCAGCTCTCTGGTAGGCTGCACAAATGTACAGGGGATAGCATGCAGCCATGGTGGAATCCCATTTTCTTCAGGCAAAACAACTAAGTTATTACTGAGTTACAGGCATCACAGGCTGAGAATTCTTGGGTTACACAGCTGAAAAATGTTTTGCTGGTAACAACGTCCCTCCATTACTTGGTGTGGCTTTACTATGTTTTAAAAGTAACAATTAAATTCTAAACATTAGCAGTTTCTGGAAACCAGTAACATCTTGTTTTAGAGCTGAGTGTTTTACAGCTAGCATGTTCGTTTGACATGGATTCTGAAAATGCATCTAACAGAATAAATGGTTATTTACAGGAAGGAAACCCTTATTTTCAGGAGAAGAAAGAATTGAAGAAAATGACCTGTCAGCATTTGGCTGTGTTTTAGCTTGAATGTATTTATTCCACCAGGAAGGTTTTTTTGACCTTTGTCTAAAATGCATCAAAACTGCTGAAAAGATACATGCTTTATCATACTAGCTTTTTTTTTTTGTTGGCTTTTACAAAAAGCTACTATTCTGATTATCCAGTAAGGCAGTACAGCTGAGATATATTACTAAATTACCGTTCATACACAAGACCTCTTAAAAGATTTCCAGAGAAATGATATTCCAATAATCTTATGTATTAAAAACTATTACCATCCCTCAGGAAGCTGCACAAACAATGCATATGTGTGAATTTTAATGGGGCTTTTTTGTAAATACAAATTTACTTGCAAGTAAATTGTCTGAGTTTAGAGAGAGGGACACAGCAACTGTACAATTAAATATATGAGCCTAGTGTACAGAAGCCRATGCAATCTTTTTTCTGTAGCCTATCAAAAGCACTCATTGGATATTGAACTGCCCACTAGCTTTTAAGTACGTAGAACAAGGGCACCGTATTTATTTCTTGGCTGTCTGAATTCACTTGGCCRTAAAAAGTGGGTGGCATTCGAATAGGACTTGCTGTCCTCACACACAAGCCTCTCATTCTCCAAACTAATTTAGGTAAGACAGGAAGTGTTGGGTTTTTGCATCTTAAAAATGAGTGTCTTTATTACAGTTGCTAGCATTCTGTATTTGGTAAACTTTAATCATATGCTCTTAAGTATTTGTCTTGGTGTTGTAACTTCTCTTCTCTTTTCTCTCACCTTTGCATTCTAACAAAGACTAGATTCAACCCATTTCCTGTCCAACCAGATCTTGCCTAGCATAACCATGCAGGATGTTAGAGTCTAAAGTAAATTTGGCATTACTGATAAAAAATAGCCATCAATCTTTCTAAATAATTACATTAAATTGTAATGAGTTTTCCCTTATGATGGAAATAAACCTTACTTACAAATATAAAGAAACTTACACAGTGGGAGCTAAAAACTATTTAACGTAATTGGGATAGATAGAAATCTACTGATTTTTTAAAATATATTTAGACTACTGTGCAGGTCATTTTCAACTTGGACAATCAGTCCACACATCTCTAACAAGAATCTCTTTTCTGCCTTTTACCAAATTATGAATTACGTACCTGTAACACTTAAACATCCTGTTTCAAGCTGTAATTAAACTGTGCATGGCCTTAGAAACCACGCTGTATCATTTAAAATAATACCTGCGAACTTGTTTAAGACTTTTGCACTAGTTACAGATACATATCTTCTTATTGTTTTCAATTTGCTGGCAAAAGGTATTTGTTAAAATCTTGAAAAAAAATTCTAAGCAGGCTAGACAGAGGACTTTATAATAAGCCACTCTCTATTTGGAGTGCTACATCGAAAGCTTACAGGCTGTTGGTAATCTGTTCTTTTGCTTATCAAGTTGGATTCAAAAGCCCTTTGTTTTTTCTCAGCTTGGAATTCTACACTTTAACTGGGTGTTACCAAACATTAAAAAAAAAAAAAACTATACCTAACACAAAAAAAAAAAAAAAAAAAAAAAAAAAAAGAGAGAATGATGACTTCTGTCACTAGAGTCTAAACTTACTATTAAGTGTTAAAATTATCAAAATATACCAACAGAATACTGTGCCAGTGAGTGTACTTCAAGTTTTAGGAAACTGATGGATATGGCTTCTGTCTCTAGATACTGAAAGAGGAAAGAAACAGCTTTGTAAGAGAAGACAAGCTTTGACATTATATTGCAGCGTCAAACCTGGCACCATAAAGCTTTGTTGCAGAGATCCTGGCTGTTTATGACACTGGGAAAGACTGGGCTTGAGAAGTTCTTCTTTCCTAGAGATTCTGCATACTGTTGTACTCGCACATACTCTCTTCTTCTAGGTCAATATGAGTCATTCCTTATCTCCCAGTACTTATATATGGGCATCCACTCTTGGAAGTCTCTTCTTTCTTTCCACTGCAAACCAGAAGACAAGATTTGCCACTCGGCATAGTCTGTTTGACATTTTCTACCTTCCTGCTCCTATTTTTATTTTTAAACTGTTTAAGGTAGTGCACTAGCATGTTATCCTCTTTTGCCTCAGTCATATCCCCACCTACCCCCAAAGAATTTATGAATGCACTAAGCTAATTTCAACTTAATTTGACAATTGAGCAAAAACGCAGAGATTGAGTTTGGTGAAAACAGTTGGGTTCATAGAGGCAAGAGACACCAAAAGCACCTCCATCTGGAGAATACAAATTTTCCCAGTCTTTATGTATCAGAAAACTGACATACAGGAGAACCATAGGAAACACCGCTGTGTTTGTTCTGCTGCCCACAGAATTCTTCGTTATCTCTTATTCCCTGGAGAGCAAAGCTAGGGTAACTATGGGTTTAAACCTGAAAATACTAACATGTAGCACTCTTCTGAGATGGTAACAGATTCCATCATGGGGCATGGTCCGTATGTTGCCAAAGTGGTATTTGTGAGGAGATGGTTATTAATTAATGGAAGCTGCACATTAAAACAATCTACAATTCGACAGGTTCATGTTATGTAGCGGCTTCTAAGAGTCCATCAACGGTTTCTGTACAAATTTTTGCACAAGACTAAATTGTTGCTCTCCAGAAAACTCTGCTTTACAGGTTCTACTAGCAAAATTTTTCTCCTGTGCATTGAGGACAGCTGCAGTGACAGATCACTATACCACATGTGAGTTCCACATCAATGACTGCAAGATGCACTACTAGAAAGACCATAGCCTACCYCACTAGTATATGTTTACTTCACACCATCAAGTGCTGCCTCTGATCACAGAGACCTCTATGATGGAGCATTTGGAAGAGCTGATGGAAATATTTGTTGTACAGAGAAATTACTAATTTAACTCAATTTTTCCTTAGTAAAACAAACTGGATTCAATTGAATGTACTCTTAAATGTCTGCCAGAAAGGGCTCAATCTGCAGATTTCTTAGTGTTATGAGTCACTGGAGCCCTGTGGTGGTGTTCTGGTTGGGATGACGCTTCCTTAAAAGCACAATCAGGAGACAAACTTTTAGAGTTAAGCATCTGTGCTAAAAAAACCTTCATGAACTGCAACCTAACAGCTGTTTACTTCACATTGCAGGAACATATACATGAAGTAAACACTGGGACAATGGAAAGACCACTTGAGGCTACTAGGATGGAAAACAGCACTTCCTCCTGCTTTCTCATGGAAAGAAAGACTCGTGTCAAGATTAATAGGAAAGAAGTCATGCTAGCTAAGCTGAGGAAGAGCTGCTCCTGCACCCCAAAGAAGCTGAAGAACTTTGTCATGGACTTCCTTCCCGTTTTACGATGGCTTCCCAAGTACCAGTGCAAAGAGTACATTTGGGGGGATGTTATGTCTGGGTTAGTGATTGGGATCATTTTGGTGCCCCAAGCAATCGCATACTCACTGCTGGCAGGTCTGAAGCCCATTTATAGTCTTTACACATCATTCTTTGCCAACATCATCTATTTCTTAATGGGCACATCCCGTCATGTCTCGGTTGGCATTTTCAGCTTGATAAGCTTAATGGTAGGACAAGTTGTGGACCGAGAACTTCTCTTGGCTGGCTTTGACTTGAATGATGATGCCCCACCAGCCTTGGGTGATGGCTCTCTGCAGAATGACAGTCAGTCCAACACAACTGCCTTCAACCTTACAATTGCAGGGATGAATACTGAGTGTGGGAAAGAATGCTACGCTATTGGCATTGCTACAGCCTTGACATTTGTGGCTGGAGTGTATCAGGTAAGTGGTTGCTGACACCCAGAGGCAAGATATGAAGTTCCTAAACTTCTTTGCATGACCTAAGCTTTGGTTTGACTCTCTTTCAATGAGAGATACAGCATCAGTTCACTTGAATGACCTTGCACTGTTTCGTCCAGGAAGCCTAACTGTAGGCAATTCAGACAAAGCATGAGGTAGGCAGTTTTCTTAGCTACTAGCAAGCACAGGTAAACCAGGAGTCTTCTGCAAGACCATTAACATTGTTTTGACACTCTACTGCCTCTTGGGCTTGCTGCTTTCATGGGACGATGAATCCAATACAGATCTTACCATGAGGGAAATTCCCAGGTAGCTGTGTACTTCAACAATGAAGAAATAATTCTGTTTCCCTAGATTCTTTAATAAAGGTGCAGACCCACTCACCTACTTCTACACAGGTTCAGAATGTGCTGCTCAGTGTTTTGCTAGTGGGTACTATGTTCTACCAAACTGCTGTCCAAAGATAATTCAGAAGCAGGAAGGACAAGAGGGGAAATAGACTAACCTATTTTTCAGACAATGGCTGTGCTGGACCCTTTGAGACTTACCAATGTGCTGCCCGTCACAAAGATAYCAAGAGAATACAGAAGGAAGCACAATGAACATACTTACCTATTAATAGTATATATATATGAATTAAGAAAGAGCTAGCTATCTTCCTGTTTACTAAGAAATTTCAGGTCATGTTTATGAACAAAAAAATGCCCTTGTGAAGCTATATCTTCCAAAGCCATCAAAGCAAGGAGAAGCAACTAGTTAAGGACAGTATCCTGAGATCTGGGAAAGTTTGTGAGCTCTTCTGCCACTTCTGACCTTAGGCATGCCACAAAGGCTGTCTGTGCTCCACTCTCCCTTCTGTTCACAGGGCTGTTTAATATAACTAATATAAGGTAGGGATCTTAGCTGTTGTCATTCAAGTTCTGTTTACAAAGCAATGGCCGTAAGTTTTAACTTTATTCACTTTAAGACAGGAAAAAAGAAAATTGGCTTTGGTATAACAGAAGCATTTTTGGATCCACTGCTCTTTTGCATGGGAAATAAAATTCAGACAAGCCACTTCAGTGGAGCCACTTCAGACCAATGTTTGATTGACCCTGTCTCAAACTCCTCATTCACCTCTTGGGTTTGTAGTATCCCACAACAGTAAAAGGAATCACGTTTTAAAAGCAGACTGGAAACATCAAAGGATAATTCCTGTTTTAAGATTCAAATAGCCAAATGCTACCTGCCTCCAGCTAGTTCTCTCCCATCTGTACTTAATTATTTGCAGCACCATTTAAGGCTCATCTTTTTTTTTCTTTTTTTTTCCTGTGTCTCCTCAGGTTCTAATGGGAATCTTTCGTCTGGGTTTCATATCTATGTACCTATCTGAGTCTGTACTAGATGGCTTTGCAACTGGTGCTTCCTTAACCATTTTAACAGCTCAAGTGAAGTATCTGATTGGAATAAAAATCCCACGTAGCCAAGGGCATGGGATGCTTGTTATTACCTGGATTAACATTTTCCGGAACATTTCTCAGGCTAACCTTTGTGATGTCATCACAAGTGCCATTTGTATCGTGGTGCTGGTCACTGCTAAGGAACTGGGAGATCGGTATAAGCATAAGCTGAAATTTCCTCTTCCCACAGAGCTGGTAGTTATTGTTGTGGCAACACTGGTGTCACACTACGGGAAGTTAAATGAATTGTATCTATCCAGTGTTTCTGGAGCTATTCCAACAGGATTTATTCCCCCCAAGGTACCACATTTCAACTTAATGCTCCGAGTCGCTGTAGATGCTTTGCCTSTTGCCATAGTCAGCTTTGTCTTCACTGTATCCCTTTCTGAAATGTGTGCAAAGAAATATGCTTACACCATCCGAGCCAATCAGGAAATGTTTGCTGTGGGGTTCTGCAACATCATTCCTTCTTTCTTCCACTCTTTTGCAACCAGTGCAGCTCTGGCAAAAACACTCGTCAAAACATCTACAGGCTGCCAGACTCAAGTCTCTGGAGTAATTAGTGCAATGGTGGTTTTGCTGGTGCTGCTCTTCTTGGCACCCGTCTTCTACTCCTTGCAGAAGTGTGTCCTGGCTTGTATCATCATTGTCAGTCTCCGAGGAGCCCTGAGGAAGTTCCGAGATGTGCCAGCACGGTACCATGTGAATAAGGTAGACACACTCGTTTGGGTCGTTACCATGTCTGCCTCTGCCTTGATCAGCACAGAAATAGGGCTGTTGGTTGGCATTGTTTTCTCCATATTATGCATCATTGTTCGGACACAGCAGCCACGGACAGCCCTGCTTGGTCAGATCCAAGACACCAGCTTTTATGAGGATGACTTAGAATACGAAAATCTCTCTTCTGTTCCAAAGGTCAAAATATTCCGTTTTGAGGCCCCACTTTACTACGCAAATAGAAACTACTTCCTGAAGTCTCTGTACAGATTGACTAACTTAGATCCTAACCTAGAAGCTGCCAGAAGGAAGAAATATGAAAAGAAGGAAAAGCAGCATCTGAAAAAGGGAGATCACACAACTGCTAATGGACTGGGCACTGCAGAAACCACTCTGCAACTAGTTACTAAGCAAATTGATTTCCAAGCGCTTGTTGTAGATTGCTCTTCCATCTCATTTTTGGACACCACTGGAGTTAATACTCTAAAGGAAATCCTGAAAGACTACAAGGACTTAAACATTTCTGTTCTCCTGGCTTGCTGCAACCCCTCAGTGATAGACTCTCTGAAAAGAGGAGGTTACTTTGGGAAAGATTTTGGAAGTATGCAGGAAATGCTGTTCTACAGTATACATAATGCTGTGCAGTTTGCAAAAGACCAAAAGCTTCCAGCAGATTGCTCAGTTTAATCCTGTGTCTTCCCTGACAATTCACTACAAAAGTGACAGATGGAGAGGGGCAGTTGGCAATAACTAAACTATCAGACACACTGTTGGCTGTGTACAGCAATGGGCCTACAAGCCATTCTCCCCTGAAGAGCTCTGCTGTTTGTCAGATGCCACAGAGAACAGCCACTGGGGATGCAATCCAGGACCAGGATGGAACAGGTTGGATTATTACCCGCACCTTCACTGTAAAATGCAGGTGATGTGCAATAGGGCAGTTTGGGATTGACTTCCCCCTTGTGCCATCATCATGTGTGACCCAACATCATGAGACTATTGTGCTGGAAGGTCTGCCCAGTGTCAGCTGACTCTCCCAGTGGTTAATGGCTGGTTTGTGTTGAGAGGGCTAAGCCATCTCCATGAAAAYGCAATCAATCTAGCATCTTGGACCATGATCCATCACAGGTTCCTCTCAAAACCACCATTTCCAAAAATTACTGCTGGAGTCACCTGTGTTATTGGCTTCAATCTGTGGTAATTAGTTACTGAAGGTTGTGATACCCTTAATGATGCTGGAAGAAATATGACTCTGATGCATAATTTTGTAACTAGTAAGAGGATAAACAGGATTAAGAAAAATGAATGGCTTTAACTGGCAGTCACACAGTTACCCAGGTAGTTGTCCCATCCTGTAAAATTAAGTTGCCTCTGGTGGGCAGATGCAACTCAAATTCAGGGACACATAAGGACCATCAAACATAAAACCTCAGAACTGTGACGTAGCACAGCATGTTCTTCCTACAACTGCCTGCCTGGGTGCAAAGAGAAACAGGAGAAAAGAGGGTAGGGTGGTAAGGTAAACCTGTGATCTGCCTAGAAGGGGAGTGATGGGTCAGTCAGAACTGCCTGGTTGGTCTTTTCTGATGCAGTGCTAATGAAGCTTTACAGTAGCATACCTGGGCCAAGTAAAGGGAGCAATGCTTTGTAAGTTGTGTATCCCCATGTGCTGGAAAAATTCCACCACTGTTTGTACATACTACAGATCTTTTTTTTTTTTCTTCTCATCGTATTATTCTTTGATTTGAGGTCCACTAGACCATGTTTTCCAGTGCTGGGTTACTTTCTGTAATAATTTGCATTAACTGCTGTTCTTTCTGCTTTGTGTCAAATGATACTCCCAGAGTCAGTTGTGTTGTTATATATGCATGTTCTCTCTTTACAAATAAGCATAGATTCAGATTTTGATTGTAACACAGTTAGCACTTGGTGTTCTGGCCCATGGCATTGGCAGAATACCCTCTCTCATACTCAAGCTTATAATTACCTGCACAAAAGGTAGGACTGCTGCTCTATCTTTCTCTCCTTATTCATGGCTAGTTCACACACAGCACCAAGCATGGAAGGAAATTCTATCACAGCTGTTCCTCTTACAATTAGCAGACTCTAGAAATAGGTTCCATGTATGCAGAAGCGATTTCTCTGCTGTGCCATTTTAAAAAAATAACGTCAGGTCAACACATCATGTGACTTGCTTATTTCAACTTTTCAGGTCACTGAATGAAAGAACACTCAAACTAATGTTCTCCAGGTGCCCCAGAGCCTCTCTGGCTCTCAAGAACAAATATTTTGTTAAAGGAAAAGCAGTGCATTCCCAAAAGACAAAATAAAAAATGTCTTCACAGGGATTGAGAATAGCACAATATTAGGTAAGTGATTCAATGCTAACATTTTCATGCACTCATTATAAAAAAGCCTATCAGCTGCACCCTGTTAGTACTGCCAGAGCAGTAAACCTGACAGAAATGTCTGTCAAGAGATTAAAGGATTGACCATTGGCAGCATTTTCCTGCCATAAAACAATTAAATTACATTATTCTTTAAATTGCTGACTTGGTATGACTAGCTTCTTTCTGTCATAAAAGCAAATGGGCAGAGCCCAAGGACAAAGTATTGCTTTGTGTCTGCTTTTGTTTGTAACCATTCTTTGATCAGGGAATACCCCTTTTAAGGTCCTGCCAGGACCTAGCATGAGGAAGTGGGTTTACAGGAGTTACTGCCAGACAACAATATCAACAGAGACACTCTTAGGCTGTTGTGCCAAAGCAAGCTGTCATTGGAAGTMAAATAAAACTGTTTCAGTACAAAAGAACACCCATCTTAGCAATCTAGACTTCTTTTATCTTTATGGGTCAAGCTACCAGCCTAGAACATAAAGGAAAAAATGCAAAAATACCCTTAACTCTAGATGAATCTTATTTTAAAAGAGAAAAAAAAAGATATTCCAGTGGAAGGTGTATCCTTGCAACAGCCTCTAGAGAAAAACGAAGACAGGCTGCCCTTCTCTTATCCCAGGCTGAGAAATTAAGAGTCAGAAGTCTTTTTCATCGTATTTATTGTAAGAATGGCACCAAAAGATACCTAAGCAAAACAACTTGGCTATGCATAAAAGGGGGGGTAATCTTTAAGACTTTTACTAGGAAGAAACTATCGACCAGAAGAAACCATAAGAACAATTTTCTGTTTCAGTTTCATTGGCAGAGCTGGCTCACAATCAAGTAGTTGTGTTGGACAATGTCAAACACAGCAGGGAAACAGCTTTCAGTGCTATGATGTAAGGATGCTGGGAGACTGTAAATTATTTCTAAGGAGTATGTAAAAGGTAACTAAAAAAGCAAGCCTTTTTCTGGCACGTTTATGTTTGCTATACTGCATTATACCAAGATTAAGGGTATGAAGATTGAAATGTTAAAAACTGATGATTCTCTTCTCTCCTATTATATCAGGAATTAGGTACTGTGACTTGGAGAGGAGCTGGGGATGGGCTTGTAACTCCAACTAGGTTAATACTAATGTTGAAATAAAATCATTATATGCCTTTTAGGAAATGTTATATCCATCATGTAGCTTGACTATATTTTTGTTCACTGTGGTGCCTTGTATAAATCATGTATCCAACGAACTTTAGTACTGCTACATAAGAATAGGAAAGGGTTCTTAACTTGCAGGCTGTGTGGGTCCGATGGAGCTGGGGAAAGAGTTGGGAATCTTCACCTCAAACTCTCTTGTTGACTAGTGCAGCATGGCCAGAATGTGTGGTCTAGGTGTCAAAATGGCTGAATTTATTGGCATTGGTAACTAACAACCAATGAAAGACACCTTGGGTTCCCCCATAACCATGAATATTCCTGTGTCACATGACCTAGAGACAAATGTGTGCTTTTGGTTGGAAAATAAAACTAGCAGTTCTTTGAAAACAGTTTGCCTTGTGGTATCCTTTCACAGGTGGTGAAATAACAGGATAACTTTGAATAAAGAAGAAGATAAGAGGTGGGTTTGCTGTCCTAGAAAAGGGTTAAAATACAGGGATGCACTTGGCATTGGGGGATTAGAAGACATAATGAGAAAGACCATTATAGAAGTGAGAAGGGGAAGGTGGCCATCTTTTATCTGAGCACATCTGCTTCTTGGGAGGAACATTTACGGCACCTTTTCACAGATGGCACAACTGTGAGGAAAAGCAATGCCTGTATCTGTTAGCCTTCCACAGTGGTGGCATCTCCTAGTCCTCTGTTTTCTGTAAGTGCTCTTCTTCAGTCAAGTACCTACCATCACCTTCCAAGAAGTCTTCTCTACTYACCAACCCCATGACATAACACAGTTTTGCTGTTACAGAGTTCTCACTCAAAACTTCTTTACGTCCTTCTGGAAATCACTGGTTCAGGAAGAGAATTACACATGCACAGAATTCAGCATCAGCACTGAACTCCTGTTCGGACTTGCATTCTTGCCTCTGTTGCTTCTTTCAGTCCCAATATTTGTCTGCAGGCTCCATGCTCTCTCCCTTTCCAAACCATTGCTGCCACTCAGTCCACTGGTTGTCCTTCCACAACTTAAATGTCTTCTTGTCTTTGACAAATGCACATTTTTGCAAAATGAGCAGTTTTAGCTTGGTTCTAAACAGTAGCAAAGTTTCTAATTTCTACACGTCAAAGCTGGCCTAAATATTGAGGCTAGTAGGTTAGAATCCTACCCTTGAGGCACTACAGCTTTTCTGGGGCTTCTTGCTTGACTGCTAAGTTTCCATGCTCCTAGAACTTTGTGTCAAGGATTGTGTCCCACTTTGAAGGACTCTGTGTCTCACCCCTTACAAAGGCTGAGCAGAATCCATGACAGACACATTCCTTTCCCTCAATCATTTGRAAAGCCCAGTCCAACACATGGCACAGCTGAGACAGGCTGCCAGGAGGAATTTTGGCCTCTCAGTGTAGATGTGGCTACTTTCTTTTCAAAGGTACTCACTGATTTTTCTGTAAGTCCGTTGGTTACAGAAACCTGAGAGACCCAAGCCATCTCTCAGGAGAAACCTCTGAGATCTAAGACAGGGACTCCAGCGGTGGTGAGCAGTGACAGTTGTCCTTGCCCCTGCTGAAGCTGGGTCACTGCAAGAGTGAGTACAAAACTCATAGCCCAGTAAGAAAGGGAGATACAGCACAGGAAAGGGTGTTTACTGGGAAACCTCCACAGGGAAAGATGGGAGGGAGAAGCCGTGTTACCCGCTATATTCACAGATGGACTAACATATAGAGGCAGCTCTGGGGTACAGAGGCAATACTCATCCGTGTGCAGGACCTCCGAACACCTTCCCAAACAAACCTACATACACAAGCACACCCTAATACCTTGGAAGAAAACTCCTCCTGTTCCTAATGTACACTCTGAAACCCACTACTCCTCTGCTCACATCCCATTTCCAGAGTCTGAGCTTTCCTTCCCCTTGTTGCTTCTCCAAACTTAAAACTGCTAAATTCCCATCCTCCTGTGTCTGGGACAGCAGACACAGTAATGATGTGGATTGTAAATACGCTCAGCAACAGCCTGAGCCAGGCAGAACTTTATGAGCTATTACAACTTTTGATGGGGTTTTTATGGTTTGTCTTTCCTCACAGACCAATCACTCCTGTTCTAGGCATCTGTATTTGTTTTTTTCCACTGGGCGTATTGGTATGTGTTTAAACTGAGTTAAATGGGTCTTGAAAGGCAGGGAATTCCAACGTTGTCCTCCTAAAGTCTGGCATGTATTCCCCTAGAACTAGAAATGCTATTATGTGTATGAATCCTTTTGGAAGAGGGTAGTAACTAAAGCTACCCTGTTTTAGTTGTCACTGTCACTTGATGCAGCACACAGGTGGGTTCAGGATGCAAAAAGAAACTCCCAAGTTAAGTGGAAGGAAGATAGAAGCAGTAATAAAATAGTGGCAGCTTTCATTTGGACCTCTCAGTAACTCAGGCTTGTTTTAATCTTCATGGCACTTTTTTTGCTGTATCATGTCTCCTAAATTAAAGGACAGAAAAGTAAGCCATCTTTCTAGTCCCTCAGCACTGTTCTTAGAATGGCTAATGGTTAGCAAAGCACATAACAGGATGGGTTGTTTGGAACAGTATTGCCACTGAAATGCTTTGGTAAGGAATGGACTGACTTCATGCCTATCACCCTATTCCATCCCATTCCTAGCTTTCGCCAAAGACTCCTCTAACCTGGAAAGGGAGCGTAATACTGTGACCTGACTATTAAAAGCAGACCTACAGCCAGTGGGAGCTCTAGGTACACATGTGGACAGCCGGGATGTGGACAGGAACTGAACTCTCAAAGTCTGGCTTCTCCCAGCAGTTCTTCTCAGTACTGAGTAGTTGCTGGTGTTACTGCACTAAGACCAAACTCTGCTGGACTTGAAGGAACGGCAGTGATCACACCCAGTATGAGTCTTGAAAACAGTTGGAATGACTGTTGCCTGGAATCCAGCTGAGAGCTCTCTCCATAACACTGGGCGTAGATGCCCTGACTGCAAAGCAGAAATCTTCCTTGCTTAAGGAACCACTGGAGACTCCTCTAGAGCTCTCTTTTCAAGTTTGTCCCAAGCAGTACTTTAGAAAGGATGCACACAGTTAAAAAAAGCTACACTGGAACCTTGTACATGCAATGGTCCACGAAACCCATTTCTGCTAGGCTGAGGCCTCTCTGGAGGTCATGGTATAACTGGGAATCAAGATGCTGAGGCCCGGACATGGCAGCAGGGGAGACGTGGAATGACTGTAGCACATGACCTGAGATGGTCTTGGTAAAACTTGACCAGCACACCCACAAGACTCTTCAGATAAAAGGAAACCTTAAACTGCTCCTTAACCTGTTGTTAGGATGTAATGCATGCAGGTTAGCCCCATCTTTCTCAATACAAGCTCTCTCTTTCTTAATCTCATACACCCTCAAATTGATTCCCCTCCATGGGCACTTACCTGACTTCCAACGAGGCAAAGACATACCCAGCTTGCAGTTATACTAAGATAAATAACAAAGTGAGCACCTGTCGGACACTTTAATGTCTCACATTTTTCCGGATTTTGACTTGAGGTGTTTGCTTACCTGAGAGCAACTAATTCCAGTAACCAGTGAATTCGAACTTGTTCAATGCCGCCATGTGGAACAGAAGAAACGTAGGCAAGGTTCATCTCTTGGTCTTTGCTCAGGTCAAATAGGTCAGCACGGCTGTGAGGTAAAGGAGGGCTTCAGGAAAGGAGGGACAGAAAAGAAACAACACATTGCAACATTAACTAGCAGCTCCAGTGGGTGTCCAAAGGTCCCTATGCTAAGTCCCTATACCACCTGCAAGATCCTTCCTGGCATGAGGAGCACTATCTAACATGAGATGAAAGCAAAATGGAGTTGCAGGTTATTTGGGGCTAACTGGCTACACATGCAGTTTGGCAAAGCGGAACACAACTCGGGTGCATCTCATTGCCATGCTCAAAGGAAAGTATTACAAGCAGTCATTGCTGCACAGATAGCAACTTCAGGCAGCGGCGGCCTGAAGAAGCCATCCAATGGCAGTCATCTTGTCTCTGAGTAACTAAYGATAAGGCAGCTCAGTGTCTTTTAGGCTTTGGAGCGGAAGTCAGACTTGCTGAGGTCTGTGGTAAGACAAATATGGGCTCGATCTTCCTGCTGAAGTCCATGCAATGCAGTCTTGCTCTGCTATGGAAGCCACACTTGTTAGGAGCAGAATTAGACCCTCAGAGCCTCCACGTTCTTTGGCCATATTCAACTCATCCCTCAGCATAAGGAAGCACAGGACTATGTGGCTTGAGGTTTCTATGCTTGATGCTGCAGGCAGTTTAACCTGCTCACGGCTATACAGGAATGATCATGTTAACATGACTTTGGTGTCTACTTATTCCACCAAAATTAACATAACACTGGGGCAAATTTCTGCTGCCTCTGTCTCCACAGATAAATAGCTGCAAGATGGAGGGAGATCCCACCCCCACCCTCCACAAGTCAGAAACTTAGAACACTGCCCAGTTCATTGGGTTTGGGCATCCTTAGAGACTCTCATTAAGTCTCCTGGTAATGTSCAAATTCTGAGTGTCAAAGCATTTGTATTACAAGAAAGATAAAACAACATTGTCCCCAAGGTTTGGCAAAATACTTCCATGTGTCTTCACACTGCAAAGAGAGATGACTTGTGCTCTAACTACAGACTGTATATTAACTGTGTAAGTGAAAAACTAATATAGTTTTTGCTTTGCATACTGCGATCTGTCTCCTCTGATGGGTGGATCGGCTCTGTGCTGACTTAACTATGCTGGGAAGAGTCATACTGTCATCCTCTTCTCCTCTGTCCCCCTCCACATATTCATCCCACTTCCAAGGACCCCACTGAATGAATCTGCTACTGTATAACCATCTGTGCACAAAGGGGGAAAATCCTGACCCCACCTGGACAAGAACTTCATGCAACTTTTGTCCTAGCTAAGACACTGCCTATCTATTACCCCATCTCCTGCATCCTTATCTGAAAGTGCAAGTCTTGACACAAATTACATCCTTGTAGTGCGCCGTACAAATCAGCCAGCATGTTAGCCCCTCTGTGCAACTTCACCAGCATACAAGGCACTTAAAAATCATCTCCCTGAGATTGCTTCAAGTCACACAAGTGAGACTGAGAAGTCACCAATTCCACTCTTACTGAAAATGTATCAGCCATCTGGGTCTTTTTAATTGTTCCAGTGGGTAAGGACAATGTTAACTGTCGGTTTTGAAGGACTGCTTTACTACTACTCTGAGATTCAAACCTGCTTCAGTTCAAGCAGTGGCAAAGATGGAAGTCAAGCCATAAAGCATTCACACATTTTTGCTTAATCCATGCTGAATAAACACTCTGAAATTCACACTCTGCTAGAGAGAAATCTAGCAGAAACCATGATGACATACAAAAGAAAGCTGGCAGAACAGTGGGTTTTCTTAGTGGTAGTATCAGTATCTGTCCTTTCCTGTTCTGAGTGGAAAGTGCCCATCCAAGAGAACATCAAGCCTTGCAGTCTCCCATGCTTTATCAACTGCTGATCCACAGCTGTGCATTTGTGCAACTGTCTGAAAGTGCGATGTAGGAAAGAAGCTTTAACAACTGGAACCCAATTCTGTCACAGTGTGAGCTTTCAAGGGAGCTGGGATCCTATAGCTTGAGAAATAGCAGTGTTGGCCAGGTGTTATAATCAAACAGCTGCTGACCTATGGAGAGCCTCTGCCCCTGCTGCTGCTCCTCTGCCTTCCCCTCACATGCCTTTCATGTTTGCAGCTTTCCAAAGTTTTTTTCACACAATTAAAATCATGTGTGTTTCTTGCGCTGCAGTTTAAATGGGCAAAACATACTATTTTTTAAGGCAGTTTTTCAYTAATGTTTCCTAACATTGCAAGCAAAAATTAAAACAAAAAATGAAACAGCAAATGAAAAAAAAAATCCAGAAAGCTCAAACATTTCTCTTCATCAGAATGTATTTTAGGTCCTGTTCCGTTTTCCCACCAACATGGAAAACTAACGGAAAATTTTTCAAGTTTTATCTTAGACTACCTTTATGCACTATACAAAAAAAGTGCACAGATTCCTTTTCGTCCAAGGCACATGCTGCTGATTCCACCCCTCTTCCAACTCTCCTCCTACAACTGTTATGTAATCCACTGTATGCCTAAATGCAGGAGGTCATGATCAGTTTAGAGTAAGATACGAACGTGGCTGAGGAATATACCGTCTCTTGCTGTTGAGCCTGTTAGAAGCCTTCACATATCTCACAAAACTTGAAGGTTGTTAAACCCCAGTTAGCTCAGCAAGACTAGGCTTTCTCCAACCAGGATATGAAGTGGTGGAGCTGGGATTTACCCATGCTCCCACCCATCCCCCTGACTTAGACCAACCGGACGCACTGGCCACATCAGGAAGACRGTGCATGATGAAAGTGTCTTGCAAGAAGAACAAACTTCTATAACTAACAGGCAGCRAAGCTTTGCCTGGGCCTATTTAGGGACTGTGACAATGGAAACACTGGAAAGGAAAGGGAGTGAGTTCCGAGTATCGACATATCCTGCTGTGCTGGAGAAGAGGAAGGACCTCACATGTTCGAGGGCCCTGGAGGCAAGGGAGCAAGTCAGAGAGGGGATGTCGCCTGGTCCTATCTTGTGATCCGCTTTGTTTACATTAACTGGCCACGTCCCACGACCGGCTCCACGCAGGTAACACGCTAAGCAGCAAAGGGCAGCAAGGCGCCAGGCCCTCTGATCCCACAGCAGCAGGCCCGGAAAAGCCCAGGTTCCTCCGGAAAGGCCGCGTCCTCACACCCTGCGGATCCTTTGCTTGAGGAGGGCGAGAGGCAGTGGCTTTTACCCCGGCTGCTTCCCGCCAGCGGTGCGTGGCCTACTGCCGGGCGCCGGCCGCAGGGCTGTGCGCGCTTACCAGAAGCCAGTGCTCCTCCAAAAGTGCTCCAGGGGCCGCTCGGCTCGCCGGACATCCACGTACAACACGTACGCCGCGGAGCCCGCGCCCAGCTGCACCACCAGCCACAGCAGCAGCCCCATGGCGGCACGAAGAGCCGAGCCGAGCCGAGCCGAGCCGAGCCGAGCCGAGCCGAGCCGAG
>JAYKAV010002908.1:183260-255390 GCA_035582835.1 Phoebastria nigripes | reverse complement strand
TGATCGAGGGGTGGACTTGACCATGGATGCTATTGCACAGGTTATCCATGAATGTGACACATGCGCTGCCATCAAGCAAGCCAAGCGAGTAAAGCTTCTTTGGTATGGAGGACGATGGTCGAAATATTAACATGGGGAAGCCTGGCAGATTGATTATATCACACTTCCACAAACCCGCCAAGGCAAGCGCCATGTGCTCACCATGGTGGAAGCAACCACCGGATGGCTKGAAACRTATCCCATGCCCCATGCCACCKCCCGGAACACTATCCTGGGCCTTGAAAAGCAAGTCCTATGGCGACATGGCACCCCAGCAAGAATTGAGTCAGACAACGGGACCCATTTCCGAAACACCCTCATAGACACCTGGGCCAAAGAGCATGGCATTGAATGGGTGTATCACATCCCCTAGCATGCACCAGCCTCTGGGAAAATAGAACGATACAATGGACTGCTGAAAACTACGCTGAAAGCAATGGGTGGTGGGACATTCAAACATTGGGATACACATTTAGCAAAAGCCACCTGGTTAGTCAATACCAGGGGGTCTTTCAATCGAGCTGGCCCTGCACAATCAAAACTTTTACGTACCATAGATGGGGATAGAGTCCCTGTAGTGCACATAAAAAATATGCTGGGGAAGACAGTCTGGGTTACTCCTGCCTCATGCAAGGGAAAACCCATTCGTGGGATTGCTTTTGCTCAAGGACCTGGGTGCACTTGGTGGGTAATGCRAAAGGATGGGGAAGTCCGATGTGTACCTCAAGGGGATTTGATTTTGGGGTGAAAATAGCCAATGAACTGAATTGTATGATGTTAATTGCTATATAATACTGTATGTCATCACTTCTATGGTTGCTATAGGCCATATCAACGGTATTACAGTAAGAATCACCGAGATTAATGAAGAATGAACTTTGATGAAACCAAACGAAGTACAGCGGTGATGGAACCAGAACTGGCTTCAGGATGGAACAATCCAACACCACACACCATCTCTCCTGACCTGAAAGACTGTTACAACAGATGGAGCCCAAAGTCATGGACTAAATGAACTTAATGGACATTTTAGAGGGATSGCCCGTAGACTAAGGGAATGATACCTCTGTGTGTGTGTGTATATATATCTCTCAAAAGATAAGAAACGTGGTGGTGATTACTTAGACAGTATTGGAAAATGTGAAATCTAGGCATGATGTAGATGGTGTAGAATAAGGGGTGGATACTGTCCTGGTTTCGGCTGGGAYAGAGTTAATTTTCTTCCTAGTGCTGTGTTTTGGATTTAGTATGAAAAGAATGTTGATAACACACTGATGTTTTCAGTTGTTGCTAAGTAGTCTACTAGTCAAGGACTTTCCAGCTTCCCATGCTCTGGCAGGTGCACAAGAAGCTGGGAGGGAGCATAGCTGGGACAGCTAGCCCAACTGGCCAATGGGGTATTCCATACCATGTGATGTCATGCTCAATATATAAATAAGAGGCGTGGTCCAGGAAGTAGCGATTGCTGCTTGGGTATCGCTCAGCGGGTGGTGAGCAATTGCATTGTGCATCGCTCATTTTGTATATTCTATCATTATTATTATTGTCATTATTTTCCCTTCCTTTTCTGTTTTATTAAACTGTCTTTATCTCAATCCACAAATTTTACTTTTTGTTTCCCTGATTCTCTCCCCCATCCCACTGAGGGGAGGGGGGAGTGAGCAAGCAGCTGTGTGGTGTTTGGCTGCCTGCCGGGTTAAACCACAACAGAGGGTAAAATGTGTGAGGGCGCACAGCAAGGGCCAGCTGCTCCCTGAGGTAGAGGGAGCTATGGGGGCTAACAGGGCTGGCAGGGGCCTCACTAGCCCCATCCACTGCCTCTGAATCGAGGAGCAGGGCAGGCACTTAAGTGGCAGATGTGGTCAGCCCAGAGTCCAGATCATCAAATCTGGACCAGGCAAATTCATGGTGACAGGACAGCTCTGAAGTCAAGCTGGGAAGTCAGCCTACAGATCAGGGTCCAGATCAACAAGGTCTACGGCCAGATGTAGGCAGTGCTGAGACCAGCACTTCTACAAGATAGCTGGGGTAGGGGTTGAAGGCCCCAGGCTGAGCTGAAATGGGGCTCCTGGCCCACGGGCAGAGGCTGTAGGTGGGGGCCTCAAGGGAGGCTGGTCAGGGCCTTTGAGGCCTGTTAGTGCGCTCAGGCCCTGAATAAACGTCTGTCAATACAGACAGTCATTGCATAGTTCCTTATGTTAACTGAAGTAGGGGGAGGTTGTGTTGCAAACAGTGCCAACGCTTACGTTTTGTTGATGGAGAGGACTACTGTGAAGGTGCAATGTTCTTCCTATGCTGGGTCATGTACTACTTCCTCAGGAGTATTGTGGTGCTGGGCTTGACGCTAGTGTGCGTTCTCTCTGCACTTGGGAGCGAAATAAATCAAGATTTTACTGCTGGTTGTAAAGTTCTGGGTTTACTCCACTGTCCCTGAGCGAAGAGCTACCCTGTGTCCAAGTGTCAAAGTTTAGCTGGGAACTAATGAAAACAAAGCAGACTTTATTAAGAAAACATACAAAAATAGCCCCAAGCAGGGCTCAGGCAACCACCCTACAACCACCACTAGTCTACCTTTGGTGAAGAAATTGGCATGCCAAGGACTCAGTGTGATATCCACTTTCTGCTTAGGGAGAGCTTATGTCCTCCTGAGTCTTAGGACTCAGAAGGACAATGGCGGGCTAAACATAAGGGCAGAGAAAAGGGATAGATACTAGGAATTAAATGTATATCAGTCTTAATCTTATTTTCAGGCTGTTGGTATTACTGTAACTGAACTAATGATAGCCATCTCCTGTATTTTAGTTAGACTGTGAAGACCTTAATTAGACTAAAGATAAATTCTGAGCTCTGCATATAATCTGTGTTCCCTTTTGCCCATAGCAAAATTTGGTTTATAATGTAGGGACAGTGTTGTACAGGTACCAGAAAGAATGGCATTGATGTTACATAGCAGTCACCTTCTATACATCTATTACGACTGTGGTCATGTATAGGAGAGTCAGCACTATGTTGGCTAGCTGAGGAGGATATATTGCCTTGCATTCTTCTCACAAGCCACCTTATCTCCTCAGTTTCCTCTTGGGCTGCATCAGTTCCTCAGGGCAAAAATTACTATTTATTTGTGTGGCACCCCACATAGTTCTCTTTCAGCTCCTTTAGGTCCTCTGGTGGAATGAGGGTTTGCGTGTATTTACCTATGGTCAGAGCATGTTCCATCTCTTGCTTTGAGGAGGAGAGGCTGAGTGTGGATGAAAGAACAGATTTATCCCTCAAACCTCAAACAGTACTATCATTGCTCTTAGAACTGGCATCAGCACACAGGGTGGACAGGGGGTGGGGAGTTGATTTCCACAGCTCGCTCTGCCAAGAGCATACAAAAAGAGCTGAAACATTGGAGGAGTGTTTAGTGAACTTCTCCAAGTCTCATGCAGAGGTAAAAGATTTACCTTTTGTGGCAGTCTCTATTTAGAGGGCTTCCTTAGAAGAGCACGTTCAGCGTCAGCTCCTGTTTCTTACTCATGTTCTCCTTGACTGGGAGCAGCTACAAGGCTTTTCCTCAAATTTGTGATGGTCTAGCACATCTCAGGCAGCTTTTGAACATGCATAGATGGTTCCCTCCCATGTCAGACATGACAATTTCCTGGGAAGCCTTCTGGGCAACACGGTCTTTTTTTGAAACTGTCTCTACTGGGTGTCACAAAGATGCACCTGAAAGCAGGGCTCTGGCCTATTCTTTTTACTTCACTTTTCTGCTCTGCTCAGGAAAGCTTACTCTCTACTTATGCACAAAGCCTTTGTAATGTTCATGCAGAGTAACCTTGAAGTTAGAAGGGGAAAACCACAACTCTCTCTCACCATCACCCATGTGTTTGGATGGGCAAAAATGTGAATGTCCAAAAGCAGATTCAGGGCCCTGTGGCTTCAGAAGAGCACAACTGTCAGGAGCTCGGTTCTGAATATGGGGAGGAAAATGTGCCTGCCAGGATGGAAGAGAAAGGATTAATGCCTGTGTAAGGACCAGGCAGAACCCTATTGAGTTAGCTTTCATTGGAGACCTTGTGCTAGGGAACAGGGTAATTTTGGTAGCAGTGCAGGAGCAGAAGAAGCTGCATGGCCTCAGAAGTGCGACGCAGAAGTGCCCGTCAGAAGTTTTGGGCCTAGTTGTGGGAGGAAACCACACTGTCTGCAACTCTCTGATCCCTCATGTGCACTGGGTCTGAACAGGGATCTGGTGAATCTGTTTTATCCTCTGTCACCATCTTTCTTCTGCATGAATGGGAATAGCTAAAGACCAGAAGGGAAACTTTCAAATTCTATGGTCCAACAGTGGTAGTACAGTACTGCGTGCTGCCATTCAAAGAACGTTAACTAGTGGACCTTTCACAGCATTGAATTGCACTTTATGGTACTAAACAAGTGGAGGTTGAGTCCAGTCACTTGTAGCTGGGCAAGAGCAAATTCTTGAGCTATGGTTACAGTTTCCAGGTGCTCCCAGTTGCTACAAGATTTGTGTCAGCTTCTGTTTTGTAGTTGATCCAGGAGGGAATATATATTATTTATATATCTGTTCTTAATGGGTCAGTTAACTTATCATTTGTCATGATGCTTGGTAAACAGAATCCAACAGACACTTTTTTTTTGTGAATTGTCTGACAGCAAGTTTTGGAAATCTGTGATGCTGGTTGCGTTAATGTCAATGATGGCTCATGGTTTGAACTTTAAGTTCAGGTTAGATGCAAGTCAATGTGTTAATTAATACAGGTTTGGGAGCCTGCCCCAAAAATGGAAAGGCACAGGATTTACACATTTTCATTTGTTTGTTCCATAGGACATGGATTCTAACTGACGTTTTGTGTGGGCTGTGGAAAGGCAGAGGCAAAAATAATAACAAATCACAAAGTCCTCTAGAAAAATCAGAATGGCTGCTCTTTGAGTCCTTTGAAAAGCTTTCATTGGCTCATTTCGTCTAAACAAGTCAACCCAACTGTACTCAATTAAAACTATCTCTGTTACAAAGCTATTTGCCACTTTGACATCAAGTATAGCCTTAATTTCCATATTAGACCTCCTGTGGCCATCACATGAGCTCATGAGGCAACCCATTAGAAGCTCGTCCAGTTAGGAACCATGTAAATAATTGAGAACATAAGTACTCTCCAGCACTGTGCTTGTGAAGCAGGTAAAGAAAACTAAGGGCGTTGGGCCACTACCCCTTTCAAAACAAGGAATAAAGATGTTTTCCTCTGCCATATGATGTTCTCAGCTGTAGGTCTGTATTGCTTATAATCAGTCAAGAAACCAAAGTTCAGAAATAAATGCTCTGGCTTTCATTCTACCATTGCTACAGCAAACCTATGGTTTGTCTCTAATCCCTTTTATATCCATCTTGTATAAGCCCTAATTAATGTTTAATTCCTTACCAAAGTCTTCCATTAGGGATTCACTTTATTTCTGGGAGGCATAGGGCCATCACAACTAACATGTTATCATTTGTTTGACAGTTTTATGGTTCAGTTGGAACAATTTGCAGAGCTGTCCATCAGTATCTTCCCTGCAGCTTTGCAGCCTTTCTATTTTAGTCATGAACTGCAGAACAGAGCAGAGTAACAGGCCACTAAGTGATACTTGGAAACTGAAGGAATAAAGTTCAGAAAAAACACTGGAAATACTTTGCCTAATGATTTATTAATTTGTTTTACTTTGTTTTGCAAAGGCTTAATGCTAGTGCATTAGGAGAGGAGGTGTGCTTCAGAGACATCTCCTCAGCAGTGGAGGACTTGCAATGTTTTTGTGTCATGGGTTTACGGAGTTCTCCCCATCAAGTAGTAGCACTAACTGTCACTTCTCTGAAGCTGGGTAGGGGATGACAAACACCTGTGCTGACACCTTAGCATAGGCTTGACAGTGCACTGTGGAAGGCTGGTAAAAGCCTTTTTGCACTCTGCAAGTGTTTGGGCATCATCTGGTAGGGCAACAGCAGGAGAGAAGAGAAGAGATGTCAACAATGTCAGCTGTTGGGCAGCTCTGCAGGCGCATTGCCTTGCAAAACAGGAACAAGTCTGTGCCCTTACCACTCCAGGGTTGGGCAATCTCTAGCTGTCTGTGAAATGGCTGTGCCTCTCCTCTATGCTCCCCAAAGGTCTCTTCTAGGTACTTGCATGCAATTCTCAAGCATATCACCTCCCCCGCACTACCTGGCTTAGACTCATAACAGACCTTTATCTTGACAGATTTAGCTGTGGTTGCAGTTGTACACAAGCCATAAATAAATGGTGACAGCTTGTGAAAACCTTCCCATTTCATTGCCATTCCAAATGATAGTGCGGGATATTCATGCCAGCATTTCACACAGTTTCCGCGGGAAGCCCATCCTTCTTCTGAAAGAGCAATGACCGGTCCCAGGGCAACAGCCTCTTGCCAGCGGCTCCACCATTTTATACAGTGCTCTCTAGAGGCTTTTTGTAATGGCAAGAGGAGCCTGCTAAAACACAGAGTGCACTCATGTGAAAAGAAAAGCTTGGGATTTGCACCTCAGACTTGTATTCATGCTTAGCCTGATACAGAATGAGAGAAGCAAGTCCTGAAAAGTATGTGTGCATAGTGGTACCCAGGCTAAAGCAAGATGGACTTGTTGGGTCGCTTGAAAGATTGTTGCTATGCTTGCCCACAGGTTTCAGTCCAAGGAGAAGGTGCACGTTATACTTGGGCATAGGTCATTTGTGGGAAAACTTCTCAGGCAAGGTTTTCCCATTGGCACAGTGGTGGAGTGGATGTGCCCAAGTTAACTGAGTACTCATTTTCAAGGAACAGAACTCTTGAAATAACACATGTTAAAACTGGCCATTTTTGGAGTTGAAACAATATATTAAAACAGAATGCAAGGTCATCCAGCTTCCTAAATAGACCTTGTGAATTCTTTTGCACAGTTAGACTTCTCAGTTTTGCTACTTTCTGAAAATGAACAGGTAAACTCCTTGAACTGGAGCACACTTGCTTTCCTCCAAAGTCCAAAGCAGCTTTAGCAGCTCAACAGACATGAATGTTGCACACTCATTTGGGATTTTATGGGCATATGCTTCCGTACCATTACACACTGTGATGCAGCCTAATCTGGGCAGGACAGGATCATCAAAGGGTTTAGATTAGCACAGTGCATCAGTTTCAAGTATGCCTTGCACTCTTAGGGCCTTCTGAACCTATCAACATGATTAGTAAAAATGTTTATACATGCACATGCACAAACACACAGATACACATTCCCCTTATCAGGGGAGTCAACTCTTAATTTCTTGTCAGTCAGAGGTTGCTGTCTGCAAACAGGTCTCCTTGGAGTGATGACATCCTGTATTATCATTTTTCTACGCAGTGGCTTCATTTTTCTTCATGGGTCATATTTTGCTGCTCCCAGATTTCCATGTTACTCCTCATAGTTTCTATCTGACCAAATGGGTGAGAAAGGATGATTTTGGGGGTGAAAAGGGGATGCAAAGGAGCAGCACTGAAATCTCTACTTTCCAAACCATATCCTCTTCTTTGGCTTGTATTTTGCAAACTTCAGCCATACTGATAAGAATTTCTTCGGAGTCATTGGAACTTCTGGGTTAAATGTGGAAGGATGATATAAACTATAGAAACAAAATAGAACTCAGTAATCTCTATGATAGCTTTTTATGTGACAAGTAACAAAGTATTCTGTGGGTACAGGCTACCAAGGCAGTAAAATCTAGAGGTGTTTATCAGACTGGCTTTAATTTTTTTTTTTCCCCCTCCCAAAATTAACCGTTTTCTTTTTAAGAAAAATCACTTTGAAAAACACAAATTAGGATACATGAAAAATTTCTACTGGCCATAGTGATGGCCAAGGAAAATGAGGTGTCTTTGCATTTTTGCCTTCATTCAAACTTTGACCTTGTCTGAATTGCAAGGCTTCTAGTCATCTCTAAACTAGGGGGTCCCGTTGGCTCAGCCAGCAACATTTTAGTTCCAGCAGATGTTAGCTGTCATTGCTGCTCGCTCCTCATGGGTCTACTCAGGGAGTTTCACCCTTTGCTCTTCCTTGTCAAGCTGCAGCTCATTGATAATGTAAATATGTTAGACAAGCACTGACACACTCTTGGCTGTCTTGGTGCTGATGTTTGACATGGCACCAACTTGCTGTGATGCCCAGTGGATCACAGTTGCCACTTTGTGTCACTCCTTGCTCTTCATCATGTTTTCCCTTAATGTTTGCATTTGTGGCCCTGGAACTTTACAGCTGAATTTGCACCCCTGAAGCCAAGGGCTGTCCTGCCAATTTATATTTACCTTCTTCACCACTTTCGATTCAAAACTGCTGCATCTTTTGTAGTGTGTATGAATGACAGTTGAAATCTGCCTGGCCTGCTCTGCACATTCCAGCTCAACACATGCTTCAGCTTCAATTGTGACTGCATATTTACATTCCTTCTTATGCAGGTAATGCAGGCTGATTTAAGATGCTCTTAATAATGTGCTACTGGATGCTCTGCCAAAAAGCAAATCACAATAGTTAGTTATAGCACTCTGCTGTCCAACTGTATTGCTGATTACTATCATATGTTTTGCACAAATTTTTGCTTCATTAGATATTCATATAGATGAGTCATGAGCTCAAATACAATATATGTACAATATTATACAGTGCTTTAAGGCACATAGCACAGAAAGCTAACACAGGACCTGCTGCACAGCCTCTGGAGGCCTGCAAAGCAATGGTCATGTTTTTCCTCACTTCTGTCACCGAGTTTTCTCCTTAAAGAGAAGCAAATTCTTCTCCTTGTTCATGCAAGTCTGCCCTAATTGTTACCCATCTGAACATCTTCCTTGTTACTGCCTACTTTGCAAATTTTAGGGGGTATCGGGTAGTCCAAGCATACAGCAAATGTAGAGTCTGTGCCAGTCTCAGAGTCTAGAGAAGATCTAAGAGGCAAAGCATTGTTATCCTGCTGTGCCAGATGAAACAAGGGGAGGAAAAAGGGTGGGATCTGTCTGGCCTAACCTCAGCTACCCAGAAGGCAGAGTTAGCTAGTCCCTGCAGAACAGGCTCTGAGATGTCCCTGTTCTACATTAAGCCCTGCAGCAGCAAATCTTCTTCCACTGATGACAGAGCAAGCCTTGAAATGGACACCTCTTTTCTGGATAGCTAGAGTTAGATGGAATTAATCCCCCATTAAGCAGATTATTTACTTCTGCCTGAAGCAAAGATAGGAATATCTGCCTAAATCGAAGACCGCATCACAAAGACTGTGGCATGGCAACTGATCACCAAACACTCCTGTCTAATCCCAAGCCAAAACTTGAAGCCTGTCCCCTTCAGACACTGCCTTGCTCATAGTTAATAGGCAATACTTGTGTAACTAAAGCAGATGATGTTTTTAATTAATTTTTCCACTTCATCCCTCTCTCAGTCACGATGCTCATTATGAGGTTCCTGTTATTCTTCTTTCTTCTTTCCAAATGCTCTTTCAGAGCACAACAGAAAAGGTGGTTTCTGACCATAATGAGATCAGGCTTTCTCCTTCCAGTTTTTGGCCAGAGGCACAAGAGGTATTGATGGCTTAGCCTGTCCTAGAAACGTCTGAACTCATAAGGTTCACAAAACCATGCATTAAATGAAGTGTACAGATCTCTGTAGCTGTCAGACAGTCATTTAACAAAAATAAAACAAAAATAAAACTGCGTAAAGAAGAAAGTCAGTCAACTTTGCTGATGGCCTCCATGCCTCCCTCACTAATACGAAGGTGTCTGTAGGAGAGATGGACAAGTCTACCAACCTACCAAAAGCAAGATCCTGCCACTTGGCTCTTGTTAACCTGAATGCACCCATTTGTGCTTTCAGTTACAGAGTTACTGTTCTCTTAGTGGGATTGCTCCTCACATAGCAGAGGATAGGTTTTTTTCCTTTCTTTCTGAATTACCGGAAGATTTGGATCTTAAGTTGTCATCCATTTAAATGGGAATGGGCAGCTAGTCTCCTTTGGCGGGAGACTCCTCCTTTGTCTACTCACTGACCCCTCCAAAAGCCAATTTATAATGAATTTTAAAGATAACTAAGTTTCTGTAAATTTGGTGTGAATCAAAAACCGCACAAAGGGAAGAATCCAAATGAGGTGTCCACTTTGCCCCATCTGAAGGAGCAACAGACAGACTATATATCTCATTTGGAAGTAGCCACATGGCCAGTCAGCACATATACATTAGTCCACTAATCAGCAGACACATAGCTCCTGCCTAGCTTCTACACATGCTGCTTTGTACCCCTTAGGGATCTAAAAGGGAGCAGGATGAACCGTTAAAGCTGTTGAGGTATGGGAAATACAGAGAGAGACAAAAGATGCATGCACAAGAAATAAGGTTTCATTAGTCCTCCAGCTCTCTGACCAGCCCATTTCCCTCATGATAACTATGATCATTTTTTTCAATTATTAGTATTTTTTTCCATACTAATTAGTTTAAGGACTCTATTTTCTTTTTTTTTTTTTCAGCTTCCAGCCACAAAGTTCCCCATGGATTTTATTATTTCTTTGGAACACACCCATGAATTTGCAAAAACACTTGTTAAGTTTGAAATCTCAGTCCACCACAATTTGGCCTCAGAGAAGTTATTCAGCCAGTGTATGAGTGTATTCATGAATTGTCAGATCATCAAGAGCACTGTATGGTGTGCTTTGTCTGTGTGGCTCTGTTCACATGGTGCTTGAGTTACCTGCTCCTTGCAATGGTCTATTATTTAATGAACTCGTAAGGGCTAAAACTGGGCATTTGCATTGTCATTTTGAGCAGCCTACACTTCATTCTTCCAAGAAAGAAATGTGGATGAAAAGGAAATCTGGCTTGATGCCTATACACAGACAAAGCCACATTGTCCCCCAATAATTCTTTTCTAGGGCCATCATACTCCTCCCCATTTCCAAGCAACATTCCCTGTTGTGCTAAACTCTTGCTTGATTTGGTTTTTTCCTTACTTATGAGATGCTAAATTTCGTACAAGCAAAATGTTGGCTATACTAGCATCCCTGGAGGCACTGCAGATGTCAATGTAGAATTAGGTGGTTTCCAAGAGATCCTGCTCAAGCTTGTGTAGTCTTTATGTTATTTATGTTATCACAACTATGTACATAAACAAAGAGATTGTCTGCTGGTCTATCTCCATTATATCCTTCAGAGTTGCTTCAAAATATGTCTTGATTTTCCTTTTGGGATTAAGGAGTAATGGCATCTATGGCAAAGAGTTCAAAAGAAGGTACAGAAACATCCAATCCACCCCTCCCTACAATGTAAAAGTATGTTTACACCAAAGAAAGGTATTTACATCAGTGGAGTGTGGAAACATGTATTTTACATGTTGAAAACATACTCCCAGAACTTGTTCCTTTAGTAGGAATGCTAGAAAAGCCAAACAGAGATGATTGGTTTGGGTTTTAGTTCCCTGAAATGGATCTGGTTTTATCAGCCTCTGTAAGTTTCCATCAAATTAGAAGAGGAGTTGGTCCAAGCTGCAGGTCACTGAAGCTAAAAAAAGTGATGCTATTTGACCCCATATGTACAATGGAAGGTGCTTTGAGGATGTTGCCATCAGTGATGCTTTAGGTTATAAAAGATGGGTCTTTGTGTTGTACTGTGGGTACTGCAGCTGCTTAGCAGGCAGCATCATGGGAACAGGTATCCCCATTAATGTACTTGGCTACTCAGTGTGTAATGACTGCGTGACTGACCAGTCTTTACAGCTGCGGCAGCAGGGGGAGTCTGACAGAGGTGTTGTGGTTCAATCTCTTTAAAACAAAAGAAAAAGGAAGAAAGGACTGTATCACAGAGGAAGCTTACTGAACTGAAGAAATTCTGTCCTCAATATGTGGAAGTGCCCTAATAATGCAAGCTACAAGGGCTCTTCCCACCCATCATTTAAAATCTGACTAACAAAAAAGTGCTTTAATATAAATGATCCTGAAGCATGGGCACGTTACTGTGCACATTTGCACACAGTAGCCGTTGAAGTTCCATCCTCACTCATGCTTCATATCTCCTGCAGGCTAGAAGCCACTGGACAGTGCCTAGTGGATCAGAGAGCAAACACTGTTGGCACGAGGTCCCAGAGCAGGAGAGAGGCCAAAGCCCAGGGCTTACACATGGGTGAGATCCAGGCTTTGCTGCAGGGAGTGCAGGAGGTGAACCAGCTGTGTGAATGTACTGCTCAGGGTGTGAGACTTGACAAGCTGGACTGTACTAACACTTGAGCAAAGGGTAATGACCTGGAAGTGCTTCTGTGATGGTTGAATGTCTGCCAACGAGGCAGTGAAAACTGGATTCCTAATATTCTTCTGATGAATGCTTTACTAGCCTGGTTTATTGTAGTGATATCCAGGAGTCAAACAAAAACTGCACTCAGCACTAACACAACTTAATAGCAACCTTTTGCCCTGATGAGTGTAATCGGCACAGACAAGGCAGGTAGAGCACGTGAAAGGTCAGAGCAAACAGCGATACAATGCTTTGTTCTTCAGTGCCCCGGGAAGAGCTGTGTTTCTCCACTTCCCTATGGCTCTCACTCCACAGAAGAAGAATGAAAGAAGGAATGGAGAAGTGCTGCTGTTGATATTGCTACTATGCAGCTGTAGGAAATTATACTGGGTCTCTAAAGAATTCAGCATTTGGCAGGCTGGTGTCGCCAGCTGGATTTCCATGTCAAGCATTTATGGAGAACGAATGCCAGATTTTACACAGGTGGAAGTGCAGGGCTCTACACATGTATACACATACAGGAGTGAGGACAACATAATGTATTCAGAGTTGTCAGAGAGTGAGGGTGTTTGTGCACTTGTCTCAGTGTGAACACGGGAGGTGCTGCTTCAGCACCTGTGGAAGCCGATGCATGTTTGTGGTTTGTGCTGTGCGTTTCAGTGTTGGAACACTAAGCTATGGCAGGCAGAGCAGGCTTCAGAGGACAAAACATTAATGGAGGGAGAGAAAGGGGAGCACAGAGAGGAGAGACAAAGCGATCTCAGATATCATGGTAAAGAGGAAAAGGAGGGAGGGCTAGAAAGACAGAGGTGGTAGCAGGCATAAAGGGAGGAAAAAGAATAAGAACAAATAACAGGAACAAAAAGGAATAAAAGAAGGGGGAGAAAATTTACCACTCCTTGTGGTAAATTTTACCACCCCCTCCCCTGTCTTTCTCATCACCTCTTGATCCTCTGGTGCTTTGTCCACAAGAGGAAAAGAGGCAGGAAGATGGGTAGGTAGAGAAGAGAGGAGAAAAAAAATGAGAAAGGAGAAAAAAAGACAGAAGGAAACAGGTTTGGAGGACAGCAGCAGGTTGGGAGTGTAATGCTTTGTGGTAATTGGAGTGTTTTCAACATGGGCAGATGCAAGGTGAAGGGGATAGGGAGGAAAAGAAAGTGGGTGCAAGGGGGCAGGCAGAGGCTAGATCACTGAGTGATGACACAGGAGATGGGGACAGTGCCATGATGAAGTGACAGAAGGATAGCATGAGAAGGAGAACGCTGAAATGACTTGAAGGTGGGGAAGGTGAGAGGTGGAACTGAGACCTAAAGCCCATCAGACAAGCATTTGCCTACTGTGTTGGGGGAGAGGGGGTAGGGCTGGGGGAATTCAGTTCAGAAACAAAGCAGGAGTAACCAAGAAGAACAGCTGAGACAAAACACCTCCTGGATGTGGAGAATGTGGGGAGCAATGATTTGCTGTGCGTTAGTAATAGATGAACCCTTGTTAGTGAAGGATAACTCTGACAACACAATTAATAGATTCTGAAGTTTTGCCTCCAGAAGGTATAAATCTTTGTGACCATTTCGCCCAACTACTTGAGTGAAAAATATCTCCTGGTGATTTCCACTTTGAGCCCAGTGCTCGCTGAGATAGAGCACTTCTGTCAGAGGGTTGTCCCAGAGACGGCCTCTACTTCCCTGCCTAAGGCCTGCAATGCCTTGAATGGTTAAAAAGCCTGCTTTATTTCTACTGTCAGCTCGAGTTATGCCTGACAAGGGATGGCAGCTTAGCTTGGAAGACCTGGAAGGTGACAGTCTCCAACTGCCATGAATCAGAACAGAGCATTTTAAGGTAAAATGTCAGCGTTCACAGGTAGCTGAGCTGTCCATGCAGCACAGGCACAGAAGAAGCACTAGTCCCAACAACCTCTGCAAGCTAAACTATTCCTTCATCACTCAGAGCCTGCAATGCAGCTTCACGTCCCAGCTTTTAGAGCTTGTCCTTCATTTGCCTGTTCAATTAAAGCATCTTCCACTCTCAGAAATCTCCCCTCTGTCTGTGAGCTTTACCAAGTTCCTTCTTTACCTTAACTTAGCTAATGCACAAGCTATCCAAGGTTGACTATAGAACTGTCAGTAAGATGGTGGGATTTGACTGATACTTTTACTATCCCATTACAGTTTCCTTCCTCTGGCGTCATTTTTATTAGCAGTAGGTGTCCCATGCCCAGGAAAGTGCTGTATGTGAATACCCAGATAGGAGTGAGCTGTAGCTGAGTTGATTGCTTCCTTAACAGCTCTCTGCTTCCAAAAGCCATAAGTAGCAGAGTAGACATAACATGCAGCGCTGCTGAGATGCCAGCCATCTTCACAGCTATTTCAGCACACCCATAACAAGCAAATGCACAGGTAGCCCTGAGCAAGAAAACAGTGAGAAGCGGCTCATCCCCCACAGTGCTTCTAGACCAGCAGTGGAAGGGGGAACAGGTGCCCCTGGGTGCAAACTCACTTACTTACGTAGTGGTAGTTAGCAAACAGTCAACAGGACTGGGAAGTGAACTCTCACACTGGGTTCAGTGGCTTTTCAGCAGGTGGTCAGGGCATGAGTGGCTCACAATGGAAAAGGTGTTTGTCACAGCCCCACTGCAGATGAACCCATTGCATTGTCAAAGCCTACAAACAATTCAGATATGGCTCTCCAGCAGTGAGCTACTTGGCTCTAGAGGGAAAAATCAGCCATTCAAACCTAGGCCTAACTCCGAAAGTCAGGATCTGTTATGAGGATTGCCAATAGCATCAGGGCATATGCCTTCAGCAAGAGTTACAGGGCACACAGGCAACCCTTCAAATGGGTCCTGATGTTTTTTTCACAGTCAACACCATGCAACTTTTACAATGCCAAGCTCCAGTGTTGAAGTGCATCCATGTGCTAGAAACCTTCATAGTGCAGATTTTGTGCATCCCTGCAAGCTGCTTGTCCTCTTTTGTCTGAGCCACCTCACCTGAAGAAAGGAGGCCAGAGATTTTGCTCTGAGTCAGGATATTCTTGGAGAGTAAAAGCACATGTGAAGGGACTAAATCAGCCTCTTCTTCCACACATGGAGGGCAAAGGAAAAGTGAAACCTGTCAGTATGTGCTTGCTGTTTGAGCCTGGCACATTGACACCTTCCTTGGCCAGTTCATGTTAGATTCAATTAGGTACTTTCCCTAGTGGCAATGTTTCACAAACTTTTTGCTCTGCTTCCAGCTGGCTTCCTTGTCGCTAAGGCAGTACCTCAGCTGGTCTCTCTGGACTCTCCATCTCTCTGTATCTCTCCATCAGCCGCTTGTCATGGCCCAGTTTGAACTCTGCCGCCTTCTTCAGCCTTTCCCAAAGGCAGCGCCCACTCCACCAGGGTCCTTCCAGCAGGGCAGGTATAGCACAATCCCTCCCGCCATCTGCTCACTGGATGATTGGTATTGCCTCCTAACTCAGCCAGCTTCCCCAGTCCCTTTCTGCCCATAACAAAGCAGCTCTTTACCTCAAGTAAGCTGGCAGTAAGGATCACCTTGCCAGCTGGCCTGCCATTGTTCTCCTTCTCTCCGGAGGGGAAACGCACTCATTACCCTCACCTCTGAAGACCTTTCAGTTTAACCCAGATACGCATTTGCAGGTATGTTAACCTCTTACACCTGATTCCTTGGCCTGTCAGTTTTTTGGAAGAACAGAAAGTTTGGAAATGTCAAAACATTTTAATTTGGGGTCAGTTTGTTTTCAAATTGCATCTGACTATGTTAACATATGTCATCTTTCTACAAGCACTGGACTTTAACAGGAGTGCATATACCATGACTACAGCCAGCCACGGGCGTCCTGTGATGCCACATGGCTGTATAATTCTATTAGCCACAGTATACCATGGGCAGCATAAATTCAAGGAGGAAGTATGAGCTTCATTGAATAAGGTGAGGGAACTGCAAGGTTATGGACCTGGACTGTTAACATCATTCTAACAAACATTGCAACTTGGGAAAACCAGACACAAAGCAAGATGTTTTTGTGGTTTTTACTTTTTTTCCTTGGAAAATRTTGGCAAAATGGAAATTTACAAGAAAAGTCACTATGCTGAAACCCACATTTTCATCTTGAAATCATTTGTAAGGAGAATTTATATCTAACTTCAGCTTGGAGATGCCTCGTAGCCATGCCTTGTGGTCTACACTTACAACCATGTTTAGTTTGCTGCTGCTTTTGAGAGTGCAGGATGACTCCCAGCCCCCCAAAACAGTCTTGTGGTTTGATTTTTTTTGTTTTCTCATCTCTCTGCTCAAGGCTCCCTGACTCCAGTGAGCTCTGGAGTAGGGCTTCAGTTAGTAATCCTCCAGGACTGCCTTTTCATCCCTTAAAACTTGCCATGGGCAACTTTGTCCACTTCACATATCTCCTCTATGCAGGCAACTCATTCCTAAGTCTCATTCTTCCAGACAGACCTCTTCCCTTCTACCCATATTTTAACAACTTGTGTAGAAGATAAATCACTTTCTCATCCTGAGCTGCAGCATTGCCTCTGTGTTCTGCAGTATGAAGGGCGTCCTTTTTCTGTTTATGCCATATTTACACACTTACACAACAATGTAACTGCCTGGAAATCAGCAGCATTTCTGTTTTGATCAGATCATTCATCCAGTCACTCAGACTTGTTCATGCTGGATTGAGCACACATAAAGGAGATTCCCCGTCAGAGCTGCTTTCTGGGAGGCTGGACAGCACCAAGTAACCTGTGGTGCCTTCCACCCCTCTGCAGTTAAGCAGGACCCTCAGTTTCTCAGACCCTTTGCCTACAGATTCTTTTCAGTCATTCCTGTTGCGAGGACATGCATACTGAACTGAGGAGTGAACATGCATTAACCTCTACAGGATCATGTTCTCCAGTTTTTTAACTTCTGTGATTAAGAGTAACACTCTGTCCCAGTGAACTTCGCCTGTTAGGTACTTCTGTAACAGCACCTGATGTTTTTCCTTTATTCTACTGCTCCGTTTCCACACTAACAGGATACTGGCACAGGAATCACTGCACACCAAAAAAAAAAGATAGAAAAATTGACGTTGTGAGCTGACTTGTCTGTCAGGAAAGAGCTTAGCATGCTTAGTTGTTCCTATCAGATGGCAATAATAAATCTACTTGCCTTACATTTATTCACTCAGAATACTGTCAAGCAATTCTACCACATGATGCTGTGCTTATTTCAAGGTTCGGATGGTTTCTGGTAGAGGTGTTAAAACCATATTGCATCCATTTCTCCTGCTGCAGAATTAGTCCTCAGCCAAGAACCTGAAGTTGTTTAATCTCTGCATATTCTGACGGACTCACTCAGGTGAGTACCAGGCAATAGCTAAAGCAGCTACTTTTGGATGAGTGTTCTTTAACCAACGGGTGGAGGGCTGAGTGAATTCCTCCCCCTGCTCCACGCTGGCCACCCTGTGTCTTGCCTTCCCTCTCCTGCACTCTTACACATTCCCCCAGAGGCAAGGGTGCGGGCGACTGGAAATGTGAAAAGTCAGCTGATAGGATGCTGCCCGTCTCCCTTCTCTCTGCATAGCATAAGCTCTCCTCGCCTGGTGATAGTGGAAGCAACTCTGCAAGGCTTTGCTCTGCTCAGCAGACTGCAGAGTTTGCTGCAAATGCGAAACTGAAATCCATCTTTGTACCGCCTACTTACTGTCCAGGGGGCTTGCATGTCTTCTTGCCTTCTGTTTCTTTCCCCAAACCTTTCTTCTCAAAAGGAAGCTCTATTCTGCTGCTAGCAATGCATCCTGAGAGGTGGCTGTGTTGGTGTTACCCTGCTTTCTGTGTGTGGGCATTCATGTTCACATCCTTGATTAAAGGTAGGCTCTCTTTGATACTAGTCTCTCAAATATTTTCTAGTCGCTGTCTCTGCTTCTGTTTTCCTGGAATGAATTCAATATAAAGCTTCTACCAGCTATTTCTAACCTGAAATCTGTAACATTTCAACAGTATTTTAATAGAGCTAAAGCAATACTAGTTTCGACACATAAAACTCTTCATTTTGGTTTGATAATTAATTGAGGAACTGTTTCTAGCAAAGAATGAAAATGAAATAGGAGTTCTAGTAATTTCATTTGGTGCTTGAATTTTGCAATTGCTTAAGTAATGCAGGCTAAAGATGTGCACGTTCAGTACTCACACCTTCAAAAGTGAGAACTTGATATATTTTTGTTCACTGTTGTTTGTGATCTATGGTTAAATATGCTGGAGTGATTTCCATGCACAAGTCTCACTGACGTTCAGCAGGATTTTTCCTTTTAAGACACTACATCTTTTTTGAAAGTCTCACTTCTGCCGATGACCAAGACATGTATGAATTACAGTGCTTGTTTTAGCAAGGCATAAGGCATTGTCTTAAAGCAGCACCAATGGAATGAGAATCTGTAACTGAAGTATAAAAATGAAAGGCCTAAATACTTGTCTGTTTCTGTTACTTTATTTTAAAGCATGTGTCTGTTAAGAAGCCAGTAGGAAAATTTCAAATGAAACATGATTTTAGACTCACTGGCTTTAGTCATGAGAAGACTAAAGAAGTCATGGTAAGAAACTCATGTTCCCACAGTAGGGTACTTCTAGTCACAGTGTGATGGATGGTGATGAGGGAATCTGAAAAGAAAATTGCAATTTCCTTTTTGAATGGCACAATACATGATACACAAACATCCAAACTTTACAGACATTCATGTATCTTCTCTGAATGATGCTAAAAGGATGAAACAAAACATCAAGTCATGGAAGTTTTACTAGAATTTTCTTTCCATACATGTAAGTCACCAGTAACCAATATTGTAGCTTCTAATTGTGATAATCCCCTGAATCTGAGCATGCTTTGTATCACCTTAGAGGCAGAAATGTCTTTTTTTTTCAAAAACGGGAAGGATGGCCTAAGCAGTGCAGTATGCTGAGACTAAGCACCTCCCTGTAGGACATCTGCGCAACCACAGGCCCTTGTGTTCACTGAAGGAAATGTAAATTGTAGGTTTATGTCCTATGCTGTGCCAGAGACCATGCTGCCTGACACAAACCCCTTCTATGTTTAATATTTACAGCCATAAAGGCTTGTCATGATTGCTTTCCTGATGTGTTCTAGTGCAGTCTGGGACTAACGCAACAACTTATGACCATGTATCTGAAAAACAAATTTTTCCTCAGTTGTATCAGTAGTATCTTTGGCGTCATCATATAGCTTTGATAACACGTCTGTGCTCAATATGAGGAGCAAGTTCTAAATCTTTGCCTTATAAAGTATTTTGAATTTAAGTGCTGAATTACAGTAGTGCATTGAAATAGCAAAGTTATTCAAGAAAAGTATTTTTCTGAGCTGATGTCTCCAGAGTCTACATGATTTAATCTTTCCTTTTGAAATCAAAGTCTGTAGCCTTTAGCACTGTGAAAATAACTTTTTCAGGTTTGGGCTGTACGTAACAGATTAGGAGCATTCTTCTTGACTCTGCAGTGAGGCAGCTCAGTGCCTGTCATATACCTTATTTCCACTAAGCCATCTGGTCTGTCCTGCATTGACTGGGGGTTACAGCTATGATCTGTTTGTTCCCAAAGAACAGCTCTGTATTACGAAGATGCATGCTATTCTGTAAGAAATTTTAACATTTCTACTTTTTTTTCTCATAGAACTTAATAAATGAACTTCCTCCAGGGCAAAAATTGTACTATCTAAAGAGCTGAAATAGCAAACATGAGGATAAAATGTAGTCATCATTTTTAAGACTAGGAGGCATCATTATAATCACCTAATTAGAGTCCCTGACGTAGATTTTGAATCAGTAGTTGCAGCCTCAAGCTTTTAATTTCTGAGTAAGTAGCTATGCTTTTCATAACCTCTCAGTTTTACCATAAAAACTTCCACAGATGAAATCCAGCACATTTCTACTTTTTCTACTTCACACCACCTTATGCTACTTTGGTCTGATACCGGGGTGGTCCAAATGGAGGCCCATAGGCTAGATCCAGCTTAGGAGACATTTCCATTCAGGCCATTAGCTTACACTTTGAGGAAACCGGGAGCAGTGGGCAATGTCCTGCAGGAGAATGCCTTCAACTGACAGCATGCTGGCAGCCCTCTTCTCTCCATGCTCCTGTGTCTTGATACATGGTCGCCAGCACAGGATCCAGAAATATAGCATGGACTAGTATGTTATCCAGCACCTTCTTTCCCTCTTCCTTACCTCTGACATAGCTGTTCGTTATCTTTACCAACACAGATACTACAGCCTGCGAATCAGAGGAACGGTTATTTCACAAACTCTTCTCCCAGTACAACCAGTTCATCAGGCCAGTGGAAAATGTGTCTGATCCTGTCACAGTGTATTTTGAAGTGGCCATTACCCAGCTTACAAATGTGGTAAGACTCAGTACAGAATACTGCTGAGATTTTGGGATGGTTGCAAACACACGCAAATTGCTAAAGCAGCAGATGTAATTGTGATGGTTGCATCTACAACTCTCATAGCTGACGTTGCCATGTGTGCATATGTGTACATGCTGTCAGCCGAGTCGCTCCAGTTGCTCGAACGAGCGGTTTGAACCGCAGAGGTTCATTTGCTTACTCTGTAGCGTCAAATCCCTCCACTCTGGGCAGCAGCCTCTGGCACCCAGAGCAGCAGTACCAAATGTTCAAGTCCACTCTCCACAGGGCTAGCCCACTCCGGAGACACCTGGTTGTGTCCACGTTGTGTAGCATGTGGCCTAGTTCTCCTGTGGGGCCAGTGTCATTTCCCAGTGGTCCTGAGAGAGAAAATCTTTTTTTTGCATGCTTTTTCAATCTGTTTGTTTCAAAAGAACATAAGAGACATGCAGCATGCAGAGTGGTGTTTAAAGCATGGAGCTGGGGATGAATGTTGTGTGTTCTGGGGTGCACTGTATACAAGGGTGAGTGTGTCTGAGGTGGCAGACCTGCTGGGCAGGGCAGAGGGACTGTGGAAGAAGCAAAACCTGACCTTAACCCTTGCTGAAGTCTGCTTTGTGAAGCAAATTATCCACAGAACAGAGGCTGAGTTTTGATTCTGAGGTACCTAGTTGAGTCCATAATGAAGTGACAGGCAAACAGTGAAGAGCTACATTCAACAGCAGCCGGGGAGCTAAATTATCTGAGAGTATAAATGAAGGCATTATAAGTCCTCATGGTGAAGGCAGTTGTCGCCTTCTGGAGTTCCTTTGTCAAAGTATTTTGTTTCCATATCACAGGTAGCTTGGCAGGTTTCAGCAGTTCTGTCTCACATTGCAGCCCCTGGCTCCCAGTGCTGTCTTTCGAGAAAAAAAGGAATATCATAAGTAAATCAGTTGGATTTTCTCAAGAAACAGTCATGATTTTTACAAGAACTTAGACAGTTTAACTGATAGACAGGAACCCTACAGGCCTTTCAAAATGATCTTTGTGCATAATCTTCAGTACGCAATGTTGAAAATTCATCTACAACATTATCTACCTTTGGCTTGTAAATATCTTAAATTTTTTGAGTCTACATGCTTAAAAACTAAGAATTACCCAAAGCAATATTCTTGCAGATATTTTCATTGTGAATGTCAACCTACATTCATAAATACATGTAATATGAGTCTTTCTGAATACTTTTAGGCTGAAGGCTCATTAGAGCAGGATCCAATCTTTTATTTTTGTGTCTCTTGCAGCACCTTCCTGATTCATCGCTGATTGGCAATAGCAATAATTGACCGTAAAAAGAAGGTCTCAGTACAAGTGACCTAATTTAGTGCTGGTTGAGTCCATCTGCTCTAGAGGTTTGCATTGAAATGCAAGAGCACTGTGGTACAGATGCCATTTTCCTTGAATCTTGACCAGTATTGTACTGTGTAAACAGTGTGTTTTAAACACCAAATCCAACAAAACACATAGCCACCAGCAGAACCTTATTCCTCTGGTACTGGCCAGAGCAATTGTAAGTTTTGTGTTCTCCAGGTACTCAGGCCCCTGGCAAAACAGTGCAGCTCTTTGTATGTCTGATATTTGTGGGGCATAATTTTTTAGCAGAGCTTGAAAAATTTTTCAGTAGAGCTGCACATGACTGTACACAATATGTAAGCCCCCTGAAAACAGCCAGAAAAAATCTGGTATCAGTTAATGTGGAATTCTAGTTTCCATTTTTATCAGAATAAGTTTGTGGCCATCTCACGATACTGTAACTGATTTATGGAGTGAAGATGTGCATGCCTGTGTTTCTTTCTAGGATGAAGTCAATCAGATTATGGAAACAAATTTGTGGCTAAGACACGTAAGTGAATGCATTGCATTTCTCATGCATTTTGCATTGATATGATGAAATGTGTGTTACCTTGTAAGCTACATCTATAGAATAAGTGCTTGTTTTGTAACAAGGATTCTAAAGGTATGAATAAGGAGAAGCTCCAATTAATGAAAGCCACATTTGAAAAAGTGATTTCTTTATTCTTATTTCCAAGAAATTACATCTCCCACCTTTCCTGTGTGGTATATTCTCCTCCAACGTCATGATCATCAATTTAGCTGGTAAATCTAGCTGGATGTACCCATTAAAGAGTGGTTAAATATGCAGTTCTGCAGTCCTAGGGCATCTCCATATTGAAGATTCCAGCTAAAACATTTATTAGCAAAAGGAACATGCCTCCATTTTTCCTGATGGTTTTAGCATTTATACATAGACAAAAATCCTTAGAGGACCTCAACTGCTGAGAAAAACAAGCCAACTTCCACCAAAACCAGTTTCCTTCAGGCACTGATTGTGGTCCACACAAAGATTTCTGTAGAAGACACTGTACTTATGATCAGGATCTTCAGGTTAGGCTGTGAGAGCATGGAGCATGGCCCCACGGTAGGGCACTAGACAGCAATGCAAGAGAGCTGCTGGGCATCCTTCGCTGCCCCTGACTTGGTAACTGGCCACCCCTGTGGAACCAATAATGTCCCCTGGCAGCAACTGCCTGTTAGTGTGCCTATGCACCTCCTTTCTCATTGGGATGCTGGTCTCCTTCGATGCTGGCCTCCTTTAACCTGCAGGGTGCACTCTCATGGCAGCAGCAGCAAGGCCTGTATTTCCTCTCCGCAGTGGGGAGGTAACCTTGCACAGGTAAGGGTCTACACTGATGTAGCAAGACAGAGGAGAGATCTCAGCATGTCGGCAATGGATAACAATTGGCATCCCATCCCCTCACAGAGGAGGGAGTAGCAAATCAATGTGAGGAATATTCATATATGTCCAGTGTTTCTCCAGGTCATGGCCTTGTTGTCTTTTGGACCATTGTCCCCTTCTATATGTGCTGCATTTTCAGTCTTTATCATAGCCTGTCATTTTACAGGAAGATCTGAGAAGCAGATATTTGCTGGTAATACAAGGTTTTAAAATCCTTGTCCATTATTCTTTCAGATTTGGAATGACTACAAATTGCGATGGGATCCCAGAGAATACGATGGCATTGAATTTGTTCGGGTACCAGCAGATAAAATTTGGAAACCAGATATTGTCTTGTATAATAAGTATGATGAACACTTTTCCATTTTACCCTTTCTCTCAAAACTATCCTCTTCCAGTGTCCATGGAAGACATTTTACTTTCATGGTAATTTTCTTTTCTTTGCTTCATTTGTCTTTCTAGTGCTGTGGGAGATTTTCAAGTTGAAGGCAAGACCAAAGCCCTCCTTCACTATGACGGAATGATCACCTGGACCCCACCAGCTATTTTTAAAAGCTCCTGTCCTATGGATATTACCTTTTTCCCATTTGATCATCAGAACTGTTCACTGAAATTTGGCTCATGGACCTATGACAAAGCCAAAATTGATCTTCTGATCATTGGATCCAAAGTAGATATGAATGACTTTTGGGAAAATAGTGAATGGGAAATAGTTGATGCTTCTGGCTACAAACATGACATCAAATATAACTGTTGTGAAGAGATCTACACAGACATAACATATTCCTTTTATATTCGAAGGTTGCCAATGTTTTACACCATAAATCTGATCATTCCCTGCCTCTTCATCTCATTCCTGACTGTGTTAGTTTTTTACCTGCCATCTGACTGTGGTGAGAAAGTGACTCTTTGCATCTCTGTGCTCCTGTCTTTAACTGTATTTTTACTGGTGATAACAGAAACAATCCCATCCACCTCTTTAGTAATTCCCCTTGTAGGTGAATATTTACTCTTCACTATGATATTTGTGACTCTGTCAATTGTCATCACGGTGTTTGTCCTGAATATACACTACAGGACTCCAACCACACACACAATGCCCAAATGGGTAAAAACCGTCTTTCTTAACCTGCTCCCCAAAGTCCTGTTGATGCAGAGGCCACTAGAACAGCAGAAAAAAAAGGTCTCCAGAAAAAACAAGAAAGGATCAGCCAATACCTCAGGCAAGTCAAGGCACAGCAAACACAAAGATATCAAATTACACAAGGAGCAGCAATGCAGTCACTGTGATAAGGCAACTGAACTCACTACCACCAAAAGAAGACGACTGAGCCATCAGTCGCTGAAATGGATGGCAGAGCACATGGAGTACTCCCCAGAAGTGAAGGATGTCATTAGCAGCGTTCAGTTCATCGCAGAGAACGTGAGGTCTCAAAATGAAACCAAAGAGGTAAGGGAGGTAACCACCCACCTGGGCATGGGGCCACGCTTCCAGCAAGTGAAAACATGATCTAGGAGGGCAGCCCAGAGGAACTGGAGTTGTTGGGTCTAGAGAAGAAAATTTTGAGACCTGTGAATGGGTCAAAGTTTCCCACAGAAAGGGAGGAGTTAAATCATCCATTGGGGATGGAACAAGAAAAATGATCTCATCTGTTCTTCCTCTATCCCCAGTGGATAATTTAAGCAGCAAGACAGTTTTAGATTAGACATGAGGCTCACCCTTCAAAGGAAAAGAAGAGGAGCATCAGCCTGTTGCAACCATGAGGAATGAACGTTGATCAGCAGTGGTTCAGGCAGAGTTGATCCTGCCATGGGGCAGGGGATAGACGAGACAGGACCTTTCAAGGTCTGTTCCAACCCTACTTCTGTAGATCCTCGGAAGCAACCCTCTTCCACTGCTCACCAACTCCTCAGCCCTGGTAAGCAGTGACATCTCAATACTAAGCGTGCTATTTGCCAAGCAAGGTGCCTTTCTGTGTTAGTAATGGAACAAGCAAATTTGGGAACTGGTTTTTAAAGAACAGGACTTGTCTAGCAGTGCAGTAGTTCATCTGGAGAAGTACTATTCTCAGCCAGTAATAAATCTGGTAAAGATACTCCTTTCAGAATGCTGTTGTCTGTACTTTGTTTCAGTCTGGTGTGTTCTGATTTTTTTACAGTGATTTGACTAATTGTGGCTTCAGCAATACAGTATTTTCAGCCATGACAAACATATGTTGAAATAAAGGTTGAGTTTTGGGGGGAAGACAGCTGAATAAAAACAGACAACAGATGAATAAAGACAGATTTTAAAAAAAAGAGAGAGGAGGGTTTAAAAATGAGACTTGGCATTTGAACTAGTGGATTTGCTTGTGTGAGGTTATAAATCTTTCATCCTGACTGGGATTACTGTCATAGAAAATTATGCACGTTGGAATTTAGAGAATTCTGGGGCCACACCCTCAGGTGTAAACACAAGCAACTAAAAGCAGCTCCAAGAAAGATTATCTGACATCCCCACACACCCAGGCCTCACAAGGAATAGGAATTCTCTGACCCTTCAAGATGTTTTAAAAAAATGTTTAGAACCTAATGAAACATTTATCTTTGATCTATCATGAAATGTTTGCTTTTGGTTTTGAAGTTTTTTAGATGCTCTATGACAGCAAAATCCATTTCAAAATTAAATACTGCTGTATTGAAAAACACAAATACTTTGTGAGGGAAATGTTGAGAGGTATTCTTTCTACCAGAATATTTTGTTGAAATCAGCACAAATTCATGCAACTTCTGTGCAACCCAAAAATTACTTTTTTCCCCCTTTTTTATGTCCTGCAGAAGAAGTTTCATCTGAAAACAAAGTCGATAACTTTCTGAATAAAGGGCTACAGTTAAGGCTTGGTGACTGAATTCATAGGATGAGCGGGTAATACATGCCAGCCCAAAGCAAAAGACAGGAATCTATCAGCACAGAGGAGGATGGGGATTGAGCTGAGCCTTGCTTAGTACCTATGCCCTTAATGTTTTGCTTGACCCCAACATTTTAGCCCTGCTCTTACTGCCACACCAGCTGCATAAAACATATCCATGTACCGTATTCAGCTGATTTCTCTGATGCACTCCAAAAAAGAAGAGGCTTTGCTTGAAGCAGTCTGAATAACATGCCGCCTTGATTATAAAGCTCATGATAAGTCTTCTGTTGCCAGTTTTGCCGATTTGCATTTTGCATTTTGCAAATCTCTCCTGCCACATGAAATTGTATTCTTAGTCTGGTGTGTGCATCAGCAGCTCTGTATCTTACCTTTCAAAACATACTAGGGATGGGAAGCAGGATTTTTCATTTGAGAAAAATCCTCTCTTTGGGCAAAAAAAGGGGTTTGTTCTCAGGCAAGTACTGAGGAAATGATTCTGCAGGCTACTTCTGCTTCAGCCAGACATACAAAGCCATATGGGTGGTATCATGCGCTAGTCCTGTATAAATTAGTCCTTTAAAAATTGTGGCAACATTTACAGAAGCTGGAGCTCTTGCTGCATTTTCTTTCACAAGAACTACCGCAGCAGCCTCTTGGAGGAAAACATCAAGAAATTGGGAAAACAAGCCTCAGCAGAGAGCTCTTAACCAGTCACTAGTTTTATATGAGTGAATGTTCTTCTGATGCAGTGTTCCTTGTATCTAGGTACAGTTTAAAGGACAGCAACTTCATTGGATGTGGTTCTAAGGTATATCTCTCAGACATACAAAATCCACTCTGGCCTGCTTAGCACATGACACTGTGGTTTGCTCAGTCAGGGCTCTTGCTTTGCTATAGTCCATGTGTCCAGATGTCCAGTTTGCTGAAATCAGTGAGGCTTGATTGGAGTGACACTGTGGCAAATCAGGCCAGAATAGCAAACTGTCTCTTGTGTGGGCTGTCAGGATAAATCCTTTGACAGGGTCTAGTGATGTGCAGCTATGGTGATTCTGCCTGCTGTTAAACCACTCCACTCTGCACCCACCACATCATCAGGTCCTATTTGTTAATGTCAGCATCACAGCCATAACTTGCCAACAGACTCAAATATTTAGAAAAATTCAGCAGACTAAGACAGCATTGAATGTTCTCAGCCAAAAGTGGTAAATACTATTAGAAAATCAGCCCCCTCTAAAGGCACTTGAAAACTGCAGCAACTATAGGCATGACAAGCAACATTCTTGACTGCATGTATCTGTTCTTCCTCATATTAAAAGCACAAGGGACATTTCTACTGCATAATGTCAACTTGCAATTGCATGTTACATTACATGTAGTTTATCCTTTTTTTTTTTCTTTTGCAGGTGCAAGATGATTGGAAATATGTAGCTATGGTGATAGACAGAGTATTTCTCTGGGTATTTATAATCCTTTGTGTGTTTGGGACTGCAGGGCTCTTTATCCAGCCGCTAATAGCAGATACATAACTTGATCCACTGCTTTTTATCCACTTTTGTTCTTGTTTCATTTTTGGTTCGGAACTGTCCACTATATTTCTCTCCTCTTATATAACCCCTCTGCTCATCGCCTCCTCAGCACCCAGCCACAGAGGAAAGGAGAAAGAGGGAGAAGGGTCCTCTGGGAAACCAAAAAACCCAAAACAGAATGAGAAGAGGACTGAAAATGGGAGATGAGCATGTGGTCTTTCTACGGCAGAACGCCTGGTATTTTTAGAGTGCCTGCCTGTCTTTCTCTCGGTGAGATCAGCAATAACAATCGCACTGAGGATCACAGGAGCAGATTGAAGTTATTGAGCTTTTCCCTTGGTTTCAGTACAGGGGGCTATTAGGACAGTTCAGGCACTTTGGAGTGCATTGCCCAAAGAGGACTCTACCTGGCTTCATTTTTCTCTCCTGATCATAACTCTTCCTCAGCTTTGAGTTAATTTACATTTCCTCTCTGTTTCTCTCCTCATACAACAGCTAGTCTTTGGTATAGCACTTAGATGAGGTACCACAGTCCTGCTGATTGGACCAATGTTCTTCATTGTGTTCTTGTGTTGGGACAGCCAATAATCAAGATAAAAGTACAATCAAACCAATCCCTTGATCCTGTAAGATTTTCAATACAATCTAAAATAAGGGGTCCCCATCTTCTGCAATATATGTACGCAAATGAGGATCCCAGATCATGTTTACGTTTACGCTTGAGGTCAGACAGGTCTTAAGCACTTAATGACAGTTGAAGACAAACCGACTTAATATTTTGCATTGCATGTAGCCTTGCTGACGTCATTTGAAGCATCCTAGAGTCACCAAAGAGGAATAACCTGGATGCACTATGGAAAACCAGAAAAGACCTGAACTATCTGTGGTTACCATGTAAGGCATCCACATTTGAACTCTACATGCTTCTAAGACCTTTAAAAACTAGTTCATCTGCCACTTAACTTTGCATGTGACCAAAGTCCCCTTTACTTCCTGATACTGAATACCAAGACCTTGGTGAGCTCCAGTAGGATTTCCAAGCCACGTTTCTCTCGTCAGGTTAACAGTGGTCCCAGTCCACAGGTTCCACTCTGAAAACTCTTGCTTGCTCAGGCTCAGACATAAGCCCAACAGGGAAGGGTTTGTGCCTGAGTAGCTACTCATCACAGACAGAATTGGATTGACAGCATTGGATTGATCTGAGTTTTCCTGTGTTTTTAAAACCCAAGACCAACTTGGATTATACATATCCCAGCAGGAGAAGGCTGGCTTCATGAATCCTATGCAAAGCTGGGCACCTTGGTCCGAACAGCTCTGCAGCAATTTTCCATTTGCGGGCTCCTCATGGGTCAGTGCTGTGTGTGCAAACCTGTAACTGTAGGGACACTTCCTCTGGGGCTGAGGTTGCTGCTATGTAACCAGGTTCCCAGTCCTAGTGCGCTTAATCCCAAAACACTTTGTACACATGCACGTGATGTGGTTTCTATACTATGTGGACAGTTTACCCTCAGGTCCCTTGTCTGTTTAGATTTCTGTTGGTTTTTGTGCTGAAGGATTCTTCTCTAAAAAGCACCATTCCAATTAAAGCCAATGGATTCAGGAGTAAAAAGCCCTTCTCTCTTATGGGAGGCTCTAAATTTAACCGTACAGTGTCAGTGCAGTGTTTTCAGTGTCTGCCATGTATCAGTCTCTGCTTTGAACATCACCAATCCTTAGAAAGTATGACTCCCTGTTTCTGAAGTCCCTGACTGGCCTTTTACTCTTTTTTAATGCTCCATAATAAAGAGAACAGGACTGAATAAATGTATATGTCAGAGATAAAGGTGGAATGACAAGAATGTAACTGTCTTAATCCAGTAGTTGAAATATGTAAAGTCATGATTTTCTAGAAGAAAACCGTATTTTCTGTAATCCCCCTGAATGTTGCATAGTTACGTAGCCACTGACAGACAGATGTATGAACAAGCATGGTTTGTTTTGTCAGCCTGTCAATTAAATATCACTCCTGGGATATACTTTCTTGAAGAATTTGTATTTTTTAAAAAAATCCCTGCTGTACAATGTGTTTAGAGATGCTACTAAATGACATTTGCTATTGTCATGGTTTAACCCCAGCCAGCAACTAAGCACCACACAGCCGCTCGCTCACTCCCCCCTGGTGGGATGGGGGAGAGAATCGGAAGGGTAAAAGTGAGAAAACTCATGGGTTGAGATAAAGACAGTTTAATAGGKAAAGCAAAAGCCGTGCACACAAGCAAAGCAAAACAAGGAATTCATTCACTGCTTCCCATCGGCAGGCAGGTGTTCAGCCATCTCCAGGAAAGCAGGGCTCCATCACGCGTAACGGTTACTTGGGAAGACAAACGCCATCACTCCGAACGTCCCCCCCTTCCTTCTTCTTCCCCCAGCTTTATATACTGAGCATGACGTCACATGGTATGGAATACCCCATTGGCCAGTTGGGCTAGCTGTCCTGGCTATGCTCCCTCCCAGCTTCTTGTGCACCTGGCAGAGCATGGGAAGCTGAAAAGTCCTTGACTGGTAGACTACTTACTTAGCAACAACTGAAAACATCAGCGTGTTATCAACATTATTCTCATACTAAATCCAAAACATAGCACTATACCAACTACTAGGAAAAAAATTAACTCTATCCCAGCTGAAACCAGGACAGCTATGCTGGCTTTTTAATCGGAAAGGAGGGGAGGGGAAAGAACGGGAATTTGAAGAGGAGAGCAGCATTCTGAGCCCGAAAGCTTCATTTCCACAGGAAAGACATCTGACTGCCAGCATTCACTGTTGCAGTCTATGACCATACACACAGTGAAAATATTGTGGCTGAAGGTGTACTGCACTGGTGTCTTAGGCATGACAGCTACACAGCCAGTAAGCTGACTTCAGCAAAATCCCAGGCTTTTTGTCAAAGCATTCACAATTGTACAGCTCCTCATCGCCAGTTAGGAGGCCTCCGTGCCCCAGCACCAGCTCCCTGTCTTTGTCATTTACAGTACTACACATCTCTCTGTCTTGCCTCTGGACCTCAAACACAGGGTTTGGACAGTTTAGCTCATCAGCCTGGTATCCTAAGAACTAAGACTTACAAAGTCATGTTCTGTCTCCTTCTGAGTGTACTGTTTCCCCTTCCTTCCCCCCACCCAGTAACTTTTGGATCCTTCTTTTGCCATTTTCAGCTGTGTTTGGCACATTGAAGACTGGGAGGCTTGTGTACTCCTGTCAGCTTTGTGAAAGTAGTTGGCTGAGAGAGTGGGGATGGGGGGACATGATAAGCATCTCACCTTGGAGAAGGCTGCAGTAGGGGCCCACCTCTGAGCAGACATGGAAGAACCCACACAAAAGTGACATTTTTGCTTGCCCCAACTCTTTTTGGGGGACCTTCTAACTGAAATACCAAGAAAAGTTTCAACCAGAGCTGGTGCCATCCCAGACGCCGAGTTGGGTCGCACACCGCGCGCAGCCACAGGAAAAGTACCCATGTTCATCGCAGGGCGCRCAGAGTGGCGTGTCTATTCTTGCCCCATCAGCTCCAAAGCCACATCAGCAACACCCCTTATTATATGTCCCAGTGATAAGTGTAGCACTGGCAGCAAGAAATCTTCGTTCCTTGAGAGTGATGGCATCCGTGGATTAATTTTAAAAGCACAGAAGCAATTTGACAGCTTGACCAGCTCATTACATTCTCTTCCCATGGGAGACCATCTTTCCACTTTCCCCCCACTAAAAGGCCCAGAGGAATTTGTCATATTTGTCTCTTGGTGAATGGATGATACACACATGGTCCTGCCAAGCAGTGCCAAGGTCCTGGCAAACCAGTGCCCAGAAATCAAGGCAGCACAGGTTGAGGCAGTAGTAAGGCAGAGAGTTGCTGGGGTTTTTTTTAAGATTTGCAATTTGCAGTGTTGTCATCCACAGGCAGAGCACATGGAGCAGAGGGAAGGAGCCCATCGGAGGACTGTCTGCCCAAATGTCCTCCCTAGCTGTGTTTTTTAGTGGCAGGCCAGGCTGTGGGACATGGTCAATGCATTTGTGGGCCAGTGGCAAAGAGATTCGGGGAAGCTCAGAAACAGCGCAAGGAAACAACAAGTAGTGAGACTACAGATGTAGCAGTCCCAGATGCAATGCTAGGAAGACCAGAGGCCAAAAGCAATACCTGTGCAGTGTTCATACATCTCCCACTCCAAGGACCTGAGCCCTGCTGACCTTTACCAGCATAAGCCAGAAAAAGCAGCTTGGCATCAGACACAGCCATGTGAGACACAGCCATATGTTGCCTGCGGGTGGGCAACCGAGATGTTGCAAGGTGAGGACAGGACAATCTGCCAGCTAAACACCTGAAGCACTTGCCCAGGAGAGGATTTTGTCATCTGTCATGGCTAACAGGCAGCTCCCTGCCAGCAGTGCTCAGAGGGAAAACCTATCACTAATTGATTTCAAGAGTCTGTAAATGCTGGAAAGAAGAGATTCCTGGCTGTTTTCCTATGGATATTTCACAGTACTGGCCAGGGGAACAAACTGACTTTAACAATGCAAGAAGAGGGGCGCAGCTGGTAGCAAGGTCAACATGTAAGAGTTTTATACCAGTGTCTAATGTTAAGACATCTATCTGTATATGCTAAACTAAATGGGTCTGTTCTAGGTTCCTGCACTATAACAACCAGATCGGAATGCTCCCTCCTCAAACTCACACACAGAGCTGAAAAGTTATGAGGACTTTCAAAGAACGTGACAACCCCTCTGAATAGATTTGAGACAAACCTTTTAAAATGGGCTACAGTCTAGACTTTGTTGACAACAAAAAAACAGGAACAAAGCCCAGCATATGAGCACTCTCACCCCAGGAATCATTTACTAAATACATCTTTATTAATAATGGTTGCACAAGTGAACAGAACTTTCTGTAGTGACACAACAAGACTGGATGATACTAACTCACAGAGGTCTGGTGTGCACACGTAATCCAAGCACAAGAATACCTCTGTGTATTTTTAACACCTTCTAACCTCCATCCCTAGGGAGAAAGTTTCAAGGCTAGCTAAAGCTTTAACACCAGATTCACATTTAGATTGTCAAAAACTGGATCTCCAAATCCCTTGCCAGCCTTGAAAACATCTGCAAGTTCTGAATAGGATTTTCTAAAGCACTCCATGTTGGCAAAACACTGCCCCAGCACAAGTGGTGAGCGCTTCACCTGTGCGTTTTTTGTCAGGTCTCATTTACACTTTTAAGAACTGTTTCTAATCATGCAGAAGGATCCCATATAAATGAATCAAAGGAATGAAACTGAATGAATTGCCTGGGAAACACGAACAAGCTAACACCCAGAGATGTATGTTCCCAGTAGCCAGCCCACCTCACAGCTCTCAGGAGAAACTCCACTTCTGCACCAACCACAAGTTTCATTTGCCAAAAACGATGCCTGCAGCTTCCCTCCAGCTGAACTGTTTAGTAATATCACTGTTGCCTTATGGAGTAGCATAGCCACCTTTCTCCATGCAGTATGCTTCAGGTGATCTTCCACTTGTCTTTTGAACAAGCAGGTGCAGGAATCATAGTTTCTAAATGCAGAGCATGAGGAAAATCCTTACTTGTTCAGCCTTTCGGTACATTACAGGGCAGCAGGCAAAATTGCAAATAATACAGAAAAGTGGGTAACACCTTGTAGATTCCCGATGGCCAAGAGGACAGACAAAGTGTGCATGCCATAAAGGCTGGTAGCAGGTGGGCAGAGTGGTAAGTTCTGCCACTGTTGAGCTGATCCTGCAGCAAGGTGAGGCCACAAAGTCAAGTTTTTGAACATCCCATCTAAAAGGTATTTGTACTTTTTCTGATGCACATGCTGTGCAATTGCCAGTTCTGACACATGCAGAAAGCGATCTGTAGAGACTGTGGTTTTTACTTGGAAATGTAGATCAACTGAGTACTGATTTGTGTTCCTACTATAGCTTCTTTTATAAAGTAGCATTTTAACTGACAGATCTGCCTTTTAAGTATAATCATTGTGCCAGAAGTACTATTTCCAATTGTAACTAATAATCTTGGCTTTTATTGTAATATAAACAAGCTACTAGTAAAATACTTATAACCCAATTGTGCAACCCCAATTCACTTCAGGACTCAGCTGCGCACTAAGCCCTTCTCTGATCTCAGCCAAATCTGTAACTGGTAGAGTTGTATGAAGACAGAAAGCACTAGCCAATGCCCGCTGCTACCTTCCCTCCTTCTTGCTGTTGCWTCCCATCCTGTACAGTAGAGACCAAGCTCGAAGTCACCACCATCCCTTGGCATTGTACTTGTTGTATGCTACTGTGGGAGTATTTTCTACAAAGTGCTGTTCAGCCACATCTGTAACGCAGGGGTAAAGATGAGAACTGAACCCATCACTGACACCACCAGAAATAACCACAGGAAGATCCGATCCAGGACTTGAGCTACAAATTTCCAGTCTTGGACAACCTGGAAAGGAGAGAGGGAGAACAAACAGAAACAGTAATGATACTGCTACATATATTTCAGCTTTAAAAATCTGTTTTTAAAATTAGAAGTTTGTAGTGTGCTGTGTCCTAAAACTGACATGGATCACCTTTTCAGCACCCGTTAGCTGCGAGTCACGCAAAACACTGAAACAATTCCATAGTTTTACRCACATGGTAATCAGACTTCTTTCAGCCTGTGCAAAAGCTTTTAGCTAAGTTTACAGACTCAAGCTTGACGATGGCTTTATAATGAACTAGGTTTCTTTTCACAGAATTGCATTTCCCTTGAAGTGCCAGGCTCTAGCACAGCACTTTGATGCAGACATTGCTTCCAGTACAAGTGGTCCCATTGGCTTGTGTTTGCTTAAGTGCTCCGTTGGCTCAGACTGTGTGCATTCAGGAGGGAGATTTTGCATTGTGAGTACTAGCACAACCCTGCACACACAAAAGAGCTATTTATAAAAGCAATTCAAGGGACTTTTTTATTAAAAATTATTTCAGCTTCAAACAGAAGGCTTCATAGTCATGGACACTATATGCTCACATACTGCATGTTTGATTTACTGTTCATCTTTCTGCTGAAGTCCTCTCAGCACAGTTTGAACAAAGCCCTGGCTTTTGCTAGGAGGGTGCTAACAGAAGTTTTTCTCTTTCCATACGCTGCTAGGTGCATTGCTCTGCTGTCTTACCCTCACACGAGGTGCATTTTTTATGCACACAGTAATTTGCCATTTTGATAGCCAGGTGGATTGTTGGGAGGAGGATGGTACTTAGGGACTAATCTGAATTGATGTTAGTGAAAATCTAGAAAACCTCCACTCAAAACAGGGCAGCTACACTGTATATAGTCGCTGGGAGGCCAGGACTGAGACCCAGCAACTGCTGTAGAGCATGCCTGTAAGTGTTGTGAAAGATATACTTTCAGAGCATGTGACGGTTCAGAGGTTTTCCAGATTCATGTCTATCCCCAACTTAAGCAGGACAAGGTTATTCAAATAATCCCAAAACAGGAATTCCTCCAGGAGAGGCTGCTGTGGCCTCTTGCATCTGTGAAAAGCAGGGACTCTGACAGCACAATACAGTTCTCCTTGAAGTAATGCGTTTTCCCAAAAAATGTGCTATTTATCAAGCAGGAGAAGCTCCCAGGACACGTCTCAGATGACAGCAGGAAGAAGAGGCAAAGGGAAAGGCATGCAGGAAAGGTAAGAGGTTGGTAGCCATTGCTGCCAAGGAAACAGTGATCCCTCCTTGCCCTCCCTTCACCTACCTGTCTGATGAAATGCTCCTTTTTAACATGCCTGGAAATGTATCGAATGGAGTCGGCTGCCTTTTCCAGAAAGGCAATAACAATTTTCTCTCCGTCTTTTGCTTGCTTGTGTTTCTGCTTCCCCGGGAGCTTTGATTTCAAGGTGGTTTCCTTTTCTTCAGTCTCTGAGAAGGTGTAACGATCTACATGGCCCTTCATGCAGAGCAGCCGAGGCAACTTCTGGAGGAAGAGTCTTTTAACCCAGGGAGCCATGGGATGGTAAGTTGCTGAGGAGCGGTGGTGGACGTTGATAACAAACACAGTCACAATGATAGAGAGGGTCACAAAAATCATGATGAACAGCAGATACTCACCGATCAGAGGGATGACTTTGGAAGAAGAAGGGATTATTTCCTCAATCACTAAAAGGAAAACAGTGAGGGAGACTAGAACTGATGTAGACAATGAAAGCTTTTCTCCTTCATCTGAAGGCAGGTAAAACACCAGGACAGTTAGAAAAGACAATCCCAGGCAAGGGATTATCAAGAAAAGAGTGTAAAACAGTGGAAGGCGTCTCAACACAAAGGAGTAAGTGACAAATGGGTAAGAGTACAGCCCATCCTTCCTGTTGCCTTTTGTACCTTTAGCGTTTAAGATCTCCCACTCCCCATTATCAAAGAAGTCTTTCCTGTCTACATTTTCATCCACTAAAATCAAGTCCACCATACTGCCGTCATATGTCCACGACCCAAACTTCATGGAGCAGTTCTGCCTGTCGAAGGGGAAGAAAGTCACGTCCATCGTGCAGGAGCTCTTATAACTGGCCGGTGGCATCCAGGTCACCACTCCATTATACTTCACTATGACTTTGGTCATCAGGGATCCTTCAAAACGTCCATCAGCACTGGGAGTTGGACGGGAAGAAACAGTACTAAGTTCAGGACTACATTTGCCCCAGTCCTACCCCCCTCACAGCTCTGCTTTCTACCCATCACCTGGAGCACAAGGGAAGCCAACATTCATACTGCCTAAAGAAGCAGCCTTCTGACAGCACACGCACGCAGGCTTCAYGGTGGCTGATATGCCTTGCCCAAGCTCTGGCCTAAGCCCAGAGCAAGGAGCCATGCTACTCACTTTTCAAACAACACAATGTCGGGAAGCCACAGGGTCTCAGAGGGGACACGGATGGCRGTGATCCCACCATATTCCTCTGGATTCCAGGAGAGCTTGTGGTCGATCCATTCCTGTAACAAGCCAGCGGAGTCCTCTGCCCACTCATACACAACAGCCTCATTCCTCCTCCCACCACCTGCCTCAGAGGGACTGCATTGCACAGCACAACGGGCAGAGCTTGGTGTAAGACTGCTTAGTTGCAGAGAGGATGCCAGGCAGGCATGGCTGGGAGATGTTAATCCCAACAAGCACTGCCCCTCCAGCCACAGGTGGGCCCCAGCAACCCATCCCTTTGCAGGCAACCTCAAGGCAGGCACTCCCAGAGAGCACCTGACTCTCACTTCACTCACCACCCTGCCCAGCCCACCTGAGGGTGGTCCAGAAGGAAGAAGCCACTTCCCTTGGGTATGGCACATTTTCTTCCCTCTGAGAACCAGCCCACGATGTTTTTGGCTGTCACTGACCTCATAGAAGAGCCAGCTGGCATGGCTACTACTACCCAAGTGACAAAGAGGTGGCCTTTAATTACTTTTCAGTGGAGGCCTGGCTTTTTTCAGTGAATGGAATACAACACCTAATATATGTACACTGCCCTTGCAAACCAAACCATTGTTCTTTCATCAGAAAGACCTGCATACTATTGCAGAAAAAATAATACGATGCTATTGTAAAGCATTTGGTTACAATCTTGAAGAGATAACACTAAAAAAGTAAAAGCAGGGGGAGTCCTGTCCATTTTCATCATGCTGAACTCCAGAATAATTTTTCTCTCCTCTTTTTGTTTTTCAGATGGGGAGATCCTAGCAAAGTGGCTCTAGCAACCTGGAGATTTCCACAGAGATGCAGTGGAAAAGCAGCTCTCTGATCCCCATTCATTATTGATGGGGGCTTTCACTTGCCCACAGCAATAGCAGTGAGAGGAAGAAAGAGCTGTAGACTGTGGTCAATACCAAGAAGCAGAAGATGAACCACTTTCCATTAAGCTCCAGCACTAAGAGCTCCCTAGGGATGTGGGGGCCTCAGCCTTCTCTGGGCAATTTCTTCCATGACTTAAGGACGAACCAGAAAGTGATATTCTCTGCTTCCTCTCTCACCATATTGTTCTCCTCTTACTTCTTCAATTCCACATGCTTTTCACAGCTATACCTACAGACACTTGTTATTGCAGTCCTTTACAGTGTGACAGCAACCCAGAGCCTCAGTAGAGACCTAAACACAGACAGGGAGAACAAGTGTCTTCCTCCTCCAGGTGCAGGGAAGGGATGGGGCCCAAGGTCATGGGCAGGTGGCTGGTAGACGCCTCCTAAAATCTGGCCCAAGGCACAAGCAAAGGAGGCAGTTGCCCAGGGTGGTACCATGGTAGGATTAATGGCCCCACTACCTGCATCAGAAGAGATATGGACCCACTCTCTGAACTGCCCAAATGGCTGGCATCAGCTATCAGGCACAGCCTTCCACCCCTGGCTCCTCCTGCTGCTGAAGGAGGGATGGGAGCTGTTCAGGTGTGGAAAGAGAAGAGGGGTCTTATAGCCTCAGCAGCAGGGACAGAGCACATCACTTCTAGTGTGAACTTTTCTCTGTGGATGGGTATATACCAGATGTTTCCAGCAGYCTGGGTTGTTAGGTGGGCACAGACTCACATGTGTCCTGGACACCTCCTGCAATAGGTGCAAGGGCGCTTAGGCTGGAAACATACCTGTTATGCAAGGGAATAGTCAGGGCTGACAGCAGGAGCCAACACAGTCAGCTTATAGCCTGCACTAACACAACAGAAACAAATACCCTGTGAGCCACCTGAAGATATAATTGTCCCTCTGGAGTTGAATTGGAGCAGCCCCTTGGCCTGGGTTATTTGCTGCATCTGCAATACTCCTCCCTCCCCGCTGCCCTGCATTGATTTCTCTCCCAGCTAAAGTGCTCTTTCATGTCTGCAAGGCAAATGGTTGCGTGTCTTCTTACTAGAGCAGAAAATAGATTGTCTGCAGACTTTGAAGATGCGCAGTTTAAAACAGGAATCTCCCTATGGGCTATGCTGACACGAACTGTAGCAGCAGATGCCAAGGGCCCTTTCCTCTCTTCTCCCGTTCTTCCAAGCTGCTCCAGACTCTTCCATTGCTCTCCCCTTCCTCCAGTTCCGCCAAATTCCCATCTCTGGGCTGTCACTCAAGTCCTTAACASACAGCAAGTGGACAAAGAAACGCTGGACCAAGATTCTTGACCCTTGCTAGTAGACTCCAGAGCTTGCCCGAACCCAGATACTTTCTCAGCAACCACTAAAGGCTCCTTTGCACCTTGTGTGTCTGCCTGCAAGCACATCATCAAGTCCCACCATCTTGAGCATCTGGATGTTTGAAGCGAAAAAAAAAAAAAGAAAACCCTGGGATTTAAGCTTTGCTCTCCTAAGAAAAGCCAGACTCTTGCAAAGGAATGATGACTGTGATTCCCCCTGAACCTCACACACCCAGGGTGAGGATCAGACTTCCTGACCTCCCCAGCTCCAGCAGAAGGACARGGTCTGTGTCATCAGAGAGTTCGTGTTTGTCTCAGTGTTTTTCACTTTTCCCTACCCAAAAGAAAAAACTATTTTAATTCTGCTTAGTTTTATGGACCTTTTCCTAGCTGTTGTGCTTACGCACTCTAATAATCCCCCAAGCACTGGATTGCACGTGGGACCAGTTCACACTAAGCCTACAGGAATGCATGACTCCCAAAGCAGGACACCTGGATCAGGCAACCTGGGTCAGCTATTTAGTGCTCAGCCTGACCTCCTGGGGGCATCTGCATGTGTGAAAATCGGAGCCTGTGTCTCACTTATTTTCTACTCCCTTTGCATTTCATTTGGGCCTTGACGTTCTCAGCCCCCCACATGGAAAAGGGGTATTGGAAACAGTGATGACCTGTGAGAGCCCAGCTCAGCAATTCTGAAAATCACAGTGCTGAGTTACCCTAGGGAGCTGCCCTGGCTAAAACCTAAGCACAGTCTCCAAAGGCCTCTGGAGAAATCAGTATGTCAGTGCAAACTCCTGGGTAGGTCCTTCTTTTAGCCACAGCATGAGGCTGAAGGATCACACAAAGTGGCTTCCCCCTCACCCACATCCTCCCACACACCCGAGAGGCAATCAGTGGATGGTGGCACGTCCCTACCCCCTGCAGCATGTTTGGAGTAACCTGCAGGAGAACCTGATTTCCCACAGCAAGAGTGGTGACACAGACTCCAGGCTATGACTCTGGGGAGGTCAATGCTGCAATACAAACAGGGTGCTCAGCGTGGACGGGCTAACCAGAAATGTCCCCACACAGGTTCATGCAGCAATGGAGAGAGGATCGGTAGGTGTCTGCATTAGCATCTCTGGCCTAATGCCCTTGGGCAGCCTGGACTTGCATTTGGCCTGCTAATGTGAGTCAATACTTCAGGTCCCTCTCTTCTGCAGTCACTGTAACCTGGGTGAAGATGTCACCAAGCCGGAGGGATGAAGGCTGCCCCAGGGCATAGGAGACTTTGCTGTCCTGGATGGAGCAAGCAGCCAAGTCTTCCCTAAGAAGAAGGACATGGTCAGACCCAGGAATATTCTGTCAAAAGCTGCAAAAGGCTGTAAAATCTTTCCGGGGACACTTGCAGGAACAGAGAGAATGAGGAGGATGAAGTGGGTTGATTTCACACCTGCAGACTGCAGGGAGAGGTGGGTGCTGTGGCCTGCAAGGAGAGAGGGTAGGAATGGGGAGAGGACAGACAGGGGCAGGGGGTTACCTTTGTAGGAGGGCTCTGCTGTCTGCCCAAGCAGCTACTCAGACAGAGTAAGGAAGCCAAGATCTGGCCCTGTGCACATGAGGGGCTCTGCAATTGCAGCTGAAGGTGGGGAAAATGTAACACCGCAGCTCTTTCAGGGCAGGCTCTCAGCAGTTGGATTCGGATCTGCAGCAGATTTCCCCAGCAAAAGGGGAAATTCCTGTCCTGCCTGCAGCGAGGGGAAGTCTGAGTTTCTTCCTCTTAAAGGGAGAGACCATCTTTGCATATTATGTCCATACGGCATTTAGGGGTCCTGCTCCACCCAGAAGCTCACACACATTGCAGCACTACAGGTACCAGACTGAACAAAAACTGAGCCACATTTCTCCTCCAACAGCCCAGCAACTCCTGGGAACCACTTCCCATGGCATCATTTCAAGTACGGCTTGGGTTTATGTCCTCTGCCTAGGATCAGCTGACATTTTATAGATACTCACTTGGCTGAGAGACTTAAAATAATTGTCACAAGATCAATAAACTGGTGCAATGTAATCTAAACCAAATGCAGTGTTCTTCAGGTGTGAAGAAGAAAGGAGACCTAACAGTTCAACTTGCACCTTTCCCCCATTTGTATAAATTATCATCACTTCCAGAAGCAATTATGTTAGAGAGATCTGATTAATTTGCCACAGATTTTAATTTGGGGGCAGGTAACATGCTGGCCTTTTCTTTCTCTTTACTTATGCTGAAGAAGAAATCTATCCAAGGCACCACTCTTAGCTCGGGCAAGAGAGACAGTACTTGCGTGACCTCTAAGTCTGAGACAGGATAGTCCCTCAGGGCACACGCAGCATCCCAGGGACAGCCACTGCAGTATCAGGAGATGTTGCTTCCCTGAAATACAGCTGGCTTGAGTGCACAGTTGGGGTGCAGGCCAGGAGAAGAGGGTACCCTGTTTCCTAAAGGCCCACCTGCCTGCCTTTCTGCCCCTTTATGCATTTGCTGAAGTGAGAGGAGTAAAGTAAAAACTTCAGGCAAGGTAACATGGTGCTGCTTTTGTCTGGCCACTCGGTGTTACAAAAGGGGATGGATGGCGCGGTGGGCAGCAGGCTGGGATGCCTGCTCAGCTCAGCAGCCCCGCACTGAAAGGAGAGGTCTGATTTCGTCTAACTTACCTGCTTCAGCCACACATTGGTTGTCATCAGCTGATTCTTCTCATCCTAGGGTGACACAAGATAGACAAGGTAGACAGCAGAAACAGACCCTATGCCTGCAGAGTCCAACCCTGTGCCGAGCAGAGGAGATCCCTATGGTCCTGTTTCCCCATGGGCCTGGGCTCTTCAGTCACTGTTGGGGGAAGTGAACTGACTTTCTAGGTGCTGTCCCAGCTCTCTCTGGGAGCTCCTGAGGCTGGAAAACCGAGGTCTGGCATTTCACAGCAGCCCAAAGGAATGGGATGCCAAAGAGCAGGGAGGCAGCAGGGCTCAGCCACCAAGTGGGGTCAGGACACACATGGTTGTGGGCTCACAGGATGGCTCATCTCCCCACACTGCTCAGCCTGGAGTGAGTTTGGGAAGATACAAGCTGGAACATTGTCCTGAATATGTAAATAAAGCCCAAAATCAGAGTCTGCCTTCCACGGCACAAGGGGAGGGGCCAGGGGATGTGAGGAGCACACTGTTGTGTGGGTACCTTTGGGCCCTGTGCAAATTCCACTGTGCATTGCAGGGATGGAGAGGAAAGGGAAGGGAAACTTTCCACATGGGCAAAAACATGGGGTTGTCTGTTTTGCCTCTAGTGTCTTATCTGAGTGGTCAGCTGGGTCAAGATAGGAGCTGCCTTTGGCCTGGATACAAGCCTGCTTAGAGTGAACAATGTCCAACCAGCTCTACCCTTCCTCACCCCTGTCCTGTAGCTGCCTCATCRTTAAATTGCAAACGTAGGCACCAGGGACTGTCTGGCATGGAGTCTTTGATTAACAGCTGATGCAATGAGGCCTTATTCCCCGAGAACAGCAAGGAAAAAAGGACCTTCAGGTTTGCTGCAAAACAAACGAGTCTTACGGCCCGTGCTGTGCGTGGGGCAGGAGGTTATATCACCAGCACCGCATGGCACTCAGCGTTTCATTGCCTGACCATCACTTTGCATTTCATGTGTCAGGAGGCAAAACCCAATGGCACCACCAGCCCTCCCAGGTGGATGCACGCCTGTCTATAAAAGAAGGGATKTCTTACCAAGCCCAACACAACACTTACCACATCCACAAGCTGTGATATCTTTAATCCAAAAAGGACTTTGATGGTGTCATTGGAGTTTTCCACGGGGCGGACCCATTTCTGATAGCCTTGAAATAAGTGCTTGAGGAGTGCATCCTCATTTTCAGCGATTGAACTGAAGGCAGTCACATCTGGAAGAGAGCAACAGAGAGTGGGGACATGCCAGAAAGCAGTCGTAGAGAATGGCACGACCTGAAGAAGTGAGGCAGAGCAATGATGTGAGACAAATTCGCCTCTGGGCAGCTTTTGTCAGTGAAATCTGTAGAAATTCTGATGCACAGAGCCAGGGCGAGGGGAGGGGAAGGCAAGACAGYCCAAGCCCAACTCACACACAAAAAAATCATCAGACCAGAGCAGTGATGACTTTGTACTGGGTTTGTGTTTTCTGTGGCCTTTTTGTCTTGAGTCAATGTACTTGCCCAGTCTTTCTTGTTTATTATTCTTTAGAAGATCCGCAGGCTCAGGGCATCAGGTGCTCTGTCACACTCTTGAGTAGTAAATATCCACCCAGGCTGATAAATGCCACCCTGAGAAAGAGTTCTGGTTTTTCAGATACCTGTGGCATACCACAGAGAGCTGGGGCCGCAGGGGAAATCTGGTCACTGTAGGGCAATCCCTGGCTGGCTGGCTTGTAGCTAGAAACAGCAGYAATACACTGTGGGCCTTTCAGGGCCCAGGGATTTCATTTGCACTTGGTCAGCTTCTATGGCTTCTCTGAGACAGAGGCTGTCCTGCAGAAGGGTCGGGGTGGTGGGATTTCCTCACTGGAAGCTACAGGGCCTGTCAGCCAGATCTGAGGGAGCCTCATGCAGCACTTGGAAATGAGTCTTCCTTCTGGGGTTAACCAGGGGATAGCAGCAAATCACTGAGCAAGCTGAATTCTCCCTGTCAGGGGGTGGGTTGGGTGGTCAATAGCATCGGCAGAGCAAAAAGCAAAAGGAGCTCATCTGGCAGCAGGAGGAGCTGGATGACGCAGCCAGGGACAGGTGTGCCCGCAACCAAGCATGGAGTCATCATGGCCTGTACCTGCAAGATTTGGGACTCCCCCCGTCCCTGCCACCATGCTCCCCCTTCCCACTGCTACCGTGAAAGGGGAAGGGCAGTTCAGACCCTCCAWCCTTTCCCAAATGCCAGCCCCGCTCTCCAAGATGCTGAGGTCCTGACATGACCTGCACCTCTTCCCTCGTGCACACACGCAGCACCCGAGGATGAGAAGGATTTCACCTCTCTTCAAAGGCACCATGGAGGAAAAAGGAGCTCGTGCTGATCAGCCCTGTGCCACGGGGGTCACAGCCAATATTGCTGTGCCAGCAGTCAAAGAGCTGCCCGGGGCCCACCTTGTCCCCTCACCAGCTGTGCCCTGCCAGCCCCAGCATGAGCAGGACACTTGTGCCTGGATTGCCAGCCATTAGGTGCAGGAGGAGTCTGCAGGCAGAGGGTCACAGCCGAGGGATGGTGCAGGGACTGGGCGATGGGAGAGCCCTGGCAGGGGGGCACAGCTGAGGGGCTCACACAGGCTGTGCAGCAAACATCAGAGGTAAGGCAGCCCCCAGCAGGGTCCCTGTGCCACGGGGAGAGAGGAAAGGGCATCCGAGCCCAGCAGCCCCTCCAGAGAGAAAACCGGAGGCAGAGGGTAATGCTCTGCCATGTGCACAGAGGAAAGGTCGTGACCAGAGACTGCTATCCCTGTCCGTGCCCTCTTCCCCCAGCAGCTGCTGCCCATCTCCTGGGCGAGACAGGCTGTGCAGCCTCCTATCCCTCAGCAGGGTCTATGTGAGGCCGTGGGCAGGGGGAGACCTGGCAGGAAGCTGCACAGCTGAAGGATTGCCTGAAGCAAAAACCTGCTCCCATGCCAGAGCTTCCCATTGGACAAAAACGTTCCCTAATGCAGTCTGGATTCTCTCAGGATAGCACAAGGTCCGAGCAGCACTGTCATCCCCCACTTCCAGCCACAGCAAATGCCCATTCGTCTTTGAGAAGCTGTAAACTCTGAAGCCTAATGGTTGCCACTCACAGGGTAACAATTACTTTACTGTCAGATGTTCTAGCACAGGCTGTGCTTGTCCTCTGTTGTTGGACATGCGGTTGTGGTAGGGTTACCAAAYCTTGGGGAGGTGGAGGCCAGCTGGTCAGAGGGAGCTTTCACACTCCTTTCCACCCGCTCTGCACCACAGCCAGGGATGGGCTCATGCAGCTGTCAATACAGTTTATAGCAGCCTCTGTGGCCATCCTGTGTCTTGCCGCTTTGTTACAAGCCTTTGAGGTCTGCTATTACCAACTGGGAAACCACAAATGCCCCTTCTGCTTGCCCCAGGGTTTATTCTCACGCCAGGGCTAACTCTAGCTCCACCACAGCAAATGGGGGACAGAGTCTGGGGTCTGTCCTAGGAAGCTGGATTGCCTGCCCAAACATGCCAGACAGGCATTGCATCCACAACCAAAGGAAGAGAAAGAACATGTTTCTCCTCCCTTGCTACCCACAACCTCAGTGGTCCAGTCCCCTGACACATAAGAGTCTCTGCAGAGACCCCAGCTCCCAGCCCTTTCGCTTTCCCTTTATGAGGTTCATAGGGGTGTGTGGTCGTTAAAAACAGGAAATTTAATGGGGAAGCCATTGAATAGAAAAAATCCACAACCCCAAAACATGCAGGATCAAAACCAGCTTTGTCTTAATGCTGGAATACATTGCTCTGGCTTTATTTCCCTGCACACACGTACACAACCACACACCCCATGGGCACGGTGTCCCCAGCTGTTTGTGAGCTCCCTCATAGGAAAATGGAGCTGTTTCACAGCCTGTACCTCACATGAAGTCCAAGGGCCCTAATGTTCCAAGAAGGTATAGCAGAGAAGTGGTAAAGCTGGTTTTGGGGCTGAACGTGTTGATTCTCAGCTGCTGGGGAAGCCACAGAAAAGAGTGAAAAAGACTTGAGAAGTTTCACAACGAAGAAAGCCAGAAGGAACAAGATTGGTGCCTTTATAAGACAGCCTCAGTACTTGCAGGAGGACAGTTTAAAAGCGGAAATTTTTAATGAGAAGGAAGACATATCAAGTGGAAAAAATAGCCTAACAGCTCCTTTGATCAAGCCCCGTCTGATGATTAAGTTAGATAAAGGCATGGAGAAAACACTGAACAAAGTAGCACTGCCTTTGAAAAAACAGAGAACCGGCCATAGGACAGATGCATCCCTGAATTTACCATATGGTGCACAGAGAAAGCAAAAGTTGTGGAGGTCCCTGGCAGGTTACCACGCGAACAAGTAATGGAGCACTGTTTGCCATCTCCCCTCTCCCCGAGGTTCCTGTTTCTCTCTGTGGTCTATGCCAGGAGCAGTTCCCCAGAGGCACAGGAGCGGGAGTGCTGGGGCAGGGAGTCTGTTAAACAAATGTGCAAAACACCCAAGAAATACAGACAGGACACTTAGCCTTTCATCAGCTCGCCTGAGGCATTTCTGTCTTCCTCCTGGTGATGGAGATTCTCCTGTAACTCCCTTTACCAGTGAGAGTCGAACTTAGGATTTTTTGGTTAACTTCTACCCAGCGACCACCTCCCCACCCCAATTACTAAAACCTTGTTGCCAAACCGGCTGTGGTTGCAATACAAAAGCAGTAGCTGATACAACCCTCTTCTGCTAGTCAGACAGTGTTAAGAAGAGGACCAAGGGAAGCCAGCATCTACCTTGTCCCAGCAAGCAGCAGCTAACTGGCCAGCAGAAAAAAAAATCTTGAACATCTGCAGCTCGGCTTGGAAGAAGAAGAAATCGCACTTACCTGAGCGGCTCAGACACAGCGCAAAGAGCACCAGGCAAAGCATGGGCACCACCGTGGCTTTTCTTTTAAATTTCATCTTTTGTTTCCATAAGCAAATCCGTCTCATCTTAGTAGGGGACTAAAACAATCTAGTTAAAAATAAAGGCGGACAATTGAGTCTGCAAGGCAAGACAGCACCTTTCGAGCCATATCTTGCCTCATTATGACGCTCCGTAAATCACTCTTCATTGATTTTCAGTCAGCTGTCACATCCCGTAAGCCTAAAACAGGTCTCTGGGTCCTAAACTCTGACAGATTTATTTGTGGCGGTATTTGGGTGGCTATAGCCACTGCGGTCTAGGAGTAGAAGTGAGGCAAGGTTTTTAAGGAGGAGAAATGTCTTTTATTATGCTGCCGGTTACAGCTGGGGAAAAAAACAGGCTGCAGATCAGACCCAAAGATAGATCACATGCCTGAAAGGTTGTCTGTTTGCTCCAGCTGTCTGGTTGGTCTAATAAAAGAGGCAGCCTCCCTACAGACTTAACTTAGCTTATTCATTTTTCATGCTCCACTTGCTGTTTTACAGCTATAAAATGGATTTTGGGAGGAAAAAAACAGGAAGATATAGGTGGGAAAACAGGGCTGATTTCTAAATTTATACCTCATCACTCATACACAAAACATGACAGACAACAGCACAGAAATGCTTGCACAGTACTATCTATTGGCACAGTTTAACAGAGCATGTTGCTCCAGGGCCTTGTGTTTAGCAATGAGAGTGATGGGGCCTTTGATTATTTAGGCAGTTCCTCTGTAGGTGTCACTCCTCCCCAGCGACACCTCAGACAGGGCTTCTTTCAGAAGCCGCCAGAAATTGCTGATATCAAAAGGGACACAGGTTCCTCTTTTCCTGTGCCCCTGCCACTCATCTGCCAAGGGACCTCAGGATCTTCTCTGTTTTCTTCCTGAACGAAAGTCACTTTGCCATCTCTCTCCGAAAAGGAGCTTTTCCCCCGAACTTTTCAAGTTCAAGGAAGAGTGGTGCAAAATTCTTTTAGTTTGCACCCAGACCTGAAACTCTTCCTGCTTTGATTTATTCTTTCTGGCTATTCTTTCTGTCTCTGTGCCGGCACAGTAATCCCACACATTTGCTGCAAACAAAACCATTCATGGCTATTTGCATATCCTTAGAGTTTGTCTTCATCCACTGATACACATTCATAACCTAGAGGAATTCAATTGCTTGCTGACTTTTATATGGGAAGCCTGCTTTTTTCAGCAATAGCTGGGCCCATTTCTTGCAGTGGCCCAGATTTTGGTACAGTCATAAGCTATGCRATTCAGATTTGCCTTATCTAAGGTCCTCACAGAGGACTGATAACTGGCAGCTGTAACCTTATCAGATCATTCAGCTTCCTTTAATGAAAAAGATGTCATTTCAGTGTGGTTCAAAGTCACGTTGCTGCTATGAGTAGCCTTCTTGTAGTGTCCTACCACCTTATTCATGCTGCTGTAGACTTGCAGCCTGCCTCATCCGTAGCTCCCGGGTAGGCCACCGGCAGCAGCTCAGTGGATTTGCCTTTTCCGCTCCTGTACTACACACGGGAAATCTGCAAGGGCCCTCATTAGCTCCTTGGCTCTGCCAGTGTTCACCTGGCAGGGCTGGAGGATCCGCTGGTTTCCTCTGCACCTTTCCACATCCCAGCTGCAGAAAGCAACTCAAAAACAACAGTGCTATCAAGAGACTGTCTTGAATGAAGTGTCTTGTTATCACCAGCTGCTGTCACTACCAGACTGCTCAGTTTACCCATTAGATCCAGACCAGGCATGCACACATGACTCGTCAAGGTGCACAGTAAGGGTCCTTTTTTTACGCTGGCATCAAGAGAACAGCGGACGTTTGGCTGGAGTGGTGCAGACAGACAGCGCCGTGACCTGCCATAAAGTTAGGCGTGGACTAAACACTATTATCCTGCCTGATGCAAATTTTTCTGCAACAAAGCTACCCTTAAAAGTGTTCTGTGTAGACTACCCCATGCTTTCCAACATGTTTCTGGTCCTGTCCAGGGCTCCGCACCCTCAGGCATCATCCATCATCTTTGCTGAACCACAGCTCTACGACTGCAAGCCCCAGCCTTTGCCCATTGACACCTCTGAATGCAATTACTGCTTGACATCGTGTCCAGGCACTGCTCTGTTAGACAACGCTAGATCACAGACTGGAGAGAAACTTGTTTTCATAAGGCTTCAGCCTACTGCCTTGAGGTAATGAAGTTAATTTATTAGCTGGCTATAGAAGTAGTTTTTTTGCTACCACATGGTAGTTGCTTGGAGGGAAATATGATGTATGCTTGCTTTACCATTCCCTCCACCCACTGCCTAGATTGTGACAAGAGGTAAAGACCTAGCTTGCCTGGTCTTTGGCTTCCAGAGTTATCTGGCAACCAGAGGAGCGTATTGGAGAAATAAATTCTGTTTGCTTGCTGATGATGCTTTCTGGTTACAAGCCTTTATTCAGCCATGCTCTCCAACATTTTGGGAAGGGAGGTATGCATGAATACTCCATTTTAACAGCCGAGCCATGAAGCATGGGGAGCATCCACCCTGAGATAGCAAAAGAATTCCTGGGTAAAACTTGAATCTTCTCTGTTGAGAACCTGCCTTTGCTTTTCCACAGGTTTCATGGGATTTGTAACTGACATGAGGCTGCAGTTCCAGGCTGCAAAGAGCCGAGAGCTGCCTGAGCACAAACAACGCTGGAACTGGGCCGCACTCTCTGGGCAGCTCAAACTCAAACTGGGGAAAAAAAAAAGAGAAATCCACCTAGAGGCACAAATCCATCAGTTTGAGCCCACATGGTTAATATTAGGAGCAACTGAAAACCTGAGGTTATGATGGAGAGTGCCAAGCAATGTTACCCGAAGGCGTCACACAGCTGAGCGTGGAAAACACATTTCCCAGGGAGAGGTGGCAGTGCTGGCTGGCGACCAGAGGGTGGGGAACCTGGACTGAGGGGAGAAGGACAGTGGGGAGGAAGGACGTGGATGGGAGATGCTGCGAACCAGAACCAAGAGGCCCCATGTCCAGAACCAAGAGCCGGAGAGGGGTTTGCAGCACTGCCAGGCAGTGTTAGCTGCAGGGAGGAGAAAAGAGAAGCTGCAGAGGCGAGGCTGTTGCAGCAGGTATGGGACAGGAGGCTCCTTCCAGGTGGATGTGCCTTCTCCCTCCCTATCCCGCCTCAGCCCCCCTGGTCCCTGGGGCTGGTATGCCAGGAGCTAAGGGATGCATGCTTGGGGTGCCAGTATTTGGGATGGAGTCAGGCTCCCCAGAGCTCTGCCGGGAGGACTGAGTCGCCGTTGCRCCATCTCACATCACTGGGAGCCAGCAGGCAAGCACCAGCCCCGAAGGGGTGAGGGACAGTTTCTGGAGCAAAAGTGGGGTGGGAAAGGGCAGCACTCCTGGAGCCTCATCTTTGCCCTGGTGCTTCCCCTCCGATCCTCTCTGCTCTCGGTCCTCACCATCAGCAGACACCTCTGCCCATCAGCAGCTTCCTAAAACATGCATCTTCTCCGGGTGAGGGATGTTTTTAACCCAGCTTGCCAGCAACTTTTGCAGCACCAGGCACTTCCACGTGCCAGAGGGCACAGAGTTTGCAGCCAGCCATGTACTTGCCCATACACCCTGAAGCCTCTCCACTCTGCTGCAGCTCCCTGTGCCCCCCAGGCACCCTCCTGCTGTCACTCCTCTTGGTTTCCTTACAGGCCCCACCAAGCACAACTCCGTTCAGTCTCTCCCTCCCTGCTGTTTGCCCTCCATCCCTTCCTCCTCTTCCATGCACCCTTTTCCCACGGGGAGCTCCACCGCATCCCACCGCCCTTCATCTCTCCCGGGGTGCCCCAGCACAGCCGCCACTTTCCTCCTCCTACTTTTTTTTTCCTTCTTTCACGCCGAGAGAAGGTCCTTTCACCTCCTCCTTGCCTTTTTCCTTTTCAGCCTTCGTTGTGGACGTTTCCCTCCCTCCTCTCCCGTGCTGTTTCAGCACCGCTCCCTGGCAGGACCCGGGCAGTGCAGGCAGCACGGCGCTGAGGTGCAGGCAGCACTTTCGGGGGGTGCCCAGGGCCGTGCTGTGTTAAGGTCTGTGGATATAATTGGTCCGTCGGACTCGTTTCGGCTACAATGCAGATTACATGCTATGTGAGCTTTATTTGGCAGCCCAGCGTAACGTGTGTAGTTTTGAAAACTCATGCTTTGAATGACGCATTTCTAGCTGGAACTCTGCATAATGTTAATTGGGGCTAGATAACGAGCTCTAAAACTATGTAAGAATTTTGCGCTTGTGCATGGACCTGTTTGTGGCAGCAATTACAGCTTGCCTCAAGAGATTTAACCTCTTTCACATAGTGGGCAAGGGAAAAAAGGTCTTCGTGTCAGCTAGGGAACAAGCAGCCACTTAGCACGGCAAGCTGGGAAAGGGCTGACAGGAACACTTGACAGAGGCTGCCAGAACCGAACTCGCTTTCAAGCTGTGCTCAGACAGTTGTTTCAGCGGTGACCGGGCTCTGCAAGTACAGGAGCAAGGTTTTGCAGAACAAGAGCYGTTCCAGTTCTGGGTTTCCCTGGCCCCTTCCTACCGTGATGAAATCCTGCCTGCCCTCCTTCTTATTTCYACCACATTTACATGAATGCAGACTTGAAACAGCTTTGAGTCCCTGTGCCTTCTGACAGTGTACAGTCCATGCAACTGCCCACTGCCCGTTTCCCTGTAAAAACCTTCCACTGCCCCATTGGGACTGGAGACAAGCAGGGAGATGGACCTTTTGGAGGTGCACAGGCGCTTCACCACTGTATGCACATTAATATTTCTAATAAATGCTGCATTGCCCTCTGCATTAGACCCTTTGTTTTCCTTTTTCAGTTCTAACTTTACAGTGAGGTCTTGTTCAGGACGTGGCATTGTGTCTTGGGGCTCTGTGGTCAATTCCTGCATTTCRGTGACACTAACTAGCTCTGAAATATGATAATTTTCACAACTGTTTGGTCTGAGTTGATAACTGTAAATTAAGATCTGGCTCAGCTCTGCTATTTTCTCAGCTTGTCTTTCCATTTTATCAAGCTTATCTCTGCTTTGGTAAACGCTTCTCGCAGCCCAGATTTTATCTGCAGCATCATGGACTTGCTGTTCAGATGTCAAGGCTTGGAAGACTTCAGGGGTAAGCAAACTATTAGCAAGGGTCAAGACTTTGCAGTGTGTGAGGGAAAACTTTGTTTTGAAGACAACTGCTCCGGGAATGACAGAAGCACCTGGTCTATCTCTGCAGCGACTTTTTGGCCTCTCATTTTCACTGGTAACACCTGGTGCCTGTGAGCCCTTACTGCAACACACGCAGCTCTCCATGACAAGAGGGAGTGCCATTGTCCTCTTTTCTGCTTTCTCCTTCTGATTTAATGCGGCCTTTTTATCCCCAAGGCAATCATAAAACCCAAAGGGCAATTCCTGCCGCGTCCTATAGCTTCGATAAGCTGCCTGAATCCTGGCGGCAGCTTTGTTCCTTTTGTCCACTTCTCTTCGGACGCGATAGCCCCGCCACACAGCCTGAATGGTGGTAGCTGGCAGACTTTCTTTTTGGAGCTGCTGTATCTGGCATGGGAGGGTGGGGGACTCCCTTGGAGATACCACAGCAAAATCAAATGCTTTGTCAGAAATTGGATGAGGTCTACAAGCTCTGTTCCTGCCTGCGTTTGAGGGCATTTGCTCTTTATAACCTTTTCCTGAGTTAGCAGAGATGGATGCTTTGGGGTTCACATCGTCCATACAGGATTCACAATGTGGTTTCTTTTTAGCTTTAGAAATATATCTTGACACAGATAATAATTCTCTGGTGTCCAAAAGATGAAAACATAACGTATTTGTTAGGAATGCTTGGAGGCCAATTTTCTTTTCTCTCTTTCTTCATTACATTGCTGGATGTTTTCTGGTGCTTGTGGCTTTTTTCATGATGTTTCAATAAAAAGAAATGCAATTGCTGTTGTGCATTTTCCTCGGCTGCTCTATGCCTCTTGCTACCTGCTTGGATTACAGAAAGACAGTTATTTCCGCAGTTAACAAGTTCTCCGTCTTGTGCAATTTCAGCATGTGTATTAGGAGTTGCATTTCTGTGGAAAAATGTTATATATTATATACTCAAATCTGCAAGTATACAATAGCCTTATCAGATTGTGCTTCACGAACACAACCTTCATACGTGAATTTTTGTACATCGTGAGTTGTTCTACCTTTTTTTTTTTGAAAGCTACTATTTTTACATAAAACGCAGCAGCACCACCAATTGTCTCAGCCACATTCAGCCTCACAAAACTCAGGGGCTGAGAAACATAGCTCCTCAACATGGGCCGCTGAGCTACAGGACAGATGCCTGTGCCTTCATCTTTGCTTTCAGAAATAAATTGGAAGAGGATGGGAGGAAAAAAAAAACCAAAACAAACAAGTGTTAAATCTTTGCTTGGGTGCCAAGGTGGCCACTCTCTGGTTGATTCAGCCTTGTTCTGACCATTTCCCTTCACCTTGAGGGCTCTTCAGAAACTTTCCCCAGTCAACCATTCATCAGCAGCATGCCTCGTCACCCCTTACATGCCCTCCCTCTCAAAACCCGAGCCAGATATGTTAAAAGGCTCCCTGTTTGGCTGACAGATGATGTGAGTGCAGCATGGCCACCTCATTCAGGCACTGCTTTGCTGAGATTTTACATGCTTGACTTTCTAGGTGCCCACCAAATGAGAAGATGCTGAAGTYCTGCAAAAGGAAACCGARCCTCCTCCGCTTAGAAATGCTCCAYCTCCAAATGRTGGCTGGGTTTGCTTAAGTYAGGAGCCGCTGGCAATGCCAAGCATCTTCAGCCACCCAGGATCCAGGCTGTTTAGTCCTCCTGTGAGCACGATCCCAGATGTTTGAGATGCACCCATCTTTCGCATGATATCAAATGGTTGCAGCTCTTGCCCAGGAAGAAGGAGGTCTGGGCCCTGGGCTGGATCCAGCTTGGGACTTATAGTTGCCAAGAGCAAAGTCCCCCCACTCAGCTACATTTCAGCCAAGAAGTTTACAGAGTGGGAATTTTAACATAGCAGTCAGCACACTCAGTTGAACGGGGCAACTGCTATGAAGTGCATGCATTTAGCTTCCCTGGTTAAAAAGCAGAAACTGCTCTGGCAGCAGCCAGTCAAGCAGGCCAGACCTCACCTCTGTCGCAGTGGTCAACCTAACCAGCATCGTAAAGCCAACTTCTCCATGGGAAAACAGCGGTGGGGGAGTTTGCAAGAGGTTCTTCATTTAATTCCTCCCGCTAACTCGCTTCTGTCCTTCTCTAGTCATGTCACAGCAGAGCTCAAGTCAGCCCACTGCTGTTCTGAAGACTATCTCCTGATGGTTTGACCTGGGATGTGAGCCTTCTAGCCAGAGATGCCTGCTTGCCATGCTGAGTCTGTATTGTTTGGGTTAATGTCAAATTAATTTATAAAGAATAATATTTATTCCTTCTAGAAGTTTCTTAAGATTAGATAGAAATGTTCACAGGTAGGAACCAAAGAGATATAATATGTAGGTCCATCATTTTGAACATCTGTGACATATATTGGGCTTCCATTTTCACTACCTCATGAACAGATAGTACACTTAAATGTAGACCCAGAAACCAGCTTTCACATAGAATAACTTCTGGAATTTCCTATTCATAATAACTTATTATATGAAGCCATTATTTCCAGTTCAAAAGGAGATATAGTCCCCTTGAATGTCTACCTATGTGCTTAAAATTCAGTGTTGTCTACCTCCAGGTATTTGCTTGTTACATTAAAGTTTTTCACAGTTGTGGTCATGAATATGTACAAATAAAACCCAGTTAGACTTCTGAGTGGCACAAATGAAACGATGGATATTAGGTGATTTTTCGGTGGTTCTTCAGTTTTCATACCAGATGTCTAAGAGTATTGAGTATAGAAGAAACGAAGGCCTTGGACATGCATGCATAACAGCCTTTACAACAGAACAGTTCTGAGTAATACCAATTAGCCTGGGACTATGGAAACGCCTGGTGTTAAACATGAGGGTAAACAAAGCACAGTGTATCAGATGCCTTCACAGTTTCCGAGTAAAKTCAGAGTATGTTTTTTATGTAATTTGCAAAAATTAACTTTTAAGCAACATATAATCATAACGGAAGGGATGTGAAGGTAATGTTAGCTAGTAGAATGTCCTGTAATTATTTGGTGGCATATGTAACTGATGGATATATCTTAAAACTGTGTAAGTTTATCAACTAGTTTAAAGTTGTAAAACAGCAAACTGAGAGGTTTTGAGACCCAAAAAGCTATCTCTACTGGATGACATCTTTGATATCTGTTATTTTTCTTGCTTCTGACAAGCCAGAGAAGCTGAATACAAAACCCAAATGTTTACAGCTTCACCTCACTAGAAAGTGTGATGTTACTTATAAAAATACGTGAAAACTAGATTTGCCTTTTCTACCATGCCAGAATATCCTGTTCCCTGTAACTGTTTTAATGGCCTGTCTGTGCCTAAGTCAGAAGAATTAACCTAATTAAAGGTATTTGGGTAACTTCATCTAATAGCAAACAAAGGCTGGGTTGGCATAACTCCCTGAACTGGGAGCACAGTCCAATAGTTTGTGTGTATTAGTAGGAGGAGGCACACATGGGACCACAGCCAAAATGCTCTGCAGACTACTCCCGCGGTGCAGGGGGACTGGGGCTGGGAAGAGGCCCAGCTCTCCGAAGGAAGGCTGATAAGCGCAGGGCCAGACCCTGGCAGGTCGACGGATGACGGGGAAGAGTGCCAGGAGACAACTTGCCATGGCTCTTGTAGAGCTTGCCGAACAAATGCCACCCCCACTAAACTCCACAAAGGCCCAAAAAGGCCTTTTAACTGCCTCAGGCCCTAACGAAACAAACTGGGCTGCTGTCACCCGTTATCACCCTTATTTGTCCTCACTGGGGCAACTCCTTACATTCACTTCCAATGCAATGTGCCTGCCTCAAACGACATCTTAGTCAGCCAACAGACTRGTTTCATAAGGTTTGCAAAGTTTTGAGGCTCTCAGTAAGCCCAGAGAGCATGATGCATTAACTCCAGATGCATCAGATAATCAGCAAAATCGAAAGGAGCAGAAAAAAAAGATGGCAGGAACGCTTCAGTTTAATTCCTCTATGGGTAACGGGGATGACCGTTTGGCTGGGAATGCTATCACACACCTTATTCACTCAGGTAAATAACCATTTACCATTGCAGCTGGATTTTACCTTACCGTGATCTCACAGCAGCGCAGCAGACTCTCACACTGCTGTGGAGCCCATCTCCCATTGTGACATCATGAGCAAACACTTAGCAGCTGAAGCCACATATGTCTTCCGGACTTTGTTGCCAAAGAACGATGCTGCTTAGTCTTGTCTGAGACAATGACGCTGCCCCAGTGCCCCCTCTTCTGCACAAGGCTGATGAGAAAAAAACACGGTCGGCTTTCCAATGATACAACAATATCATTTTCAGCAATACAAAGAAGAAATCCCACCCCCATGAGATTCAGCAAGGCTTTGCCCAAAATGTTCGGGCTTTCAGCGTTTCAGCACAGGCAGGACTTGTACCGTTGATTTCTGTGGGAGGAAAGTTACRCCAGTGGTGAAGACAGTGCTCAGAAAGCTCTCAGCTCCCCTGAGAATCCCTGGGCTCACTTTTATACTGCTTATATATATTGTCTTATATATAGGAATCAAGAGACAAGTAGAAGAAAAGTAAAACTCAGCTTGAAAGCACAGAGAGTAAAACCCATTGAAATAATAAGCACGCCTCCTCTTTCCTCAATCCAAACTCATCCATTAACCCAAAGCAGTCTTCAGCTGACACATGCTTTTCATTCCAATGCTGTTTCCAACAGTGTTTTGCATTTTCATCTCTGTGGCACATTTTATAGTATGAAACAATAAAAAGTTACCAGTCCATAATAAAAGATTACAGCCCCACGTTCCAAATACCCCAGTGCTCAATTGCTGACAACCTCTGTAACTGAGCAGGTCAGTGTCGCATTACCTTGTATAAAAGATCAGAAAAGGCAAATGTGGTAAGAAACACAGATGTTTAAATTCTGAAAGTATTAATAGAAAAGAGCAAATGAATCTTTGGTAAGAGAGCAGAGCGATGCTGTAGAGGAGCAAGGCAAGGCACACAAGAAAAAGAGAAAATAAGATAACATTCAAGATTAGAAAAGACTTCTAGTGGGAAGAAAAGTCTTCTACAGTCATATTTCATCACAGAGATGATGGGTTCAGTAGACAGCATGCTCACAAGACTTTGTGGTGATCGTACTGTGAAAAACAAGCAATGCCAATGTCATCTACTGCATGTGTAAGCTTATGATTTCTTCTGTGACTGAAGGAGTAAAAGGTGTTGAAGGATGCTGGTTTTTGATTTGGTGGAGGAATCCAGTCTGTCAGGCAGCATTGGGAACAACACAAGAAAGCACCATTTGCAGATACTAGTTTAATTTAATTACATCTTATCGCTGAAGTTATGTACATGTCAATTTCCTGACAGCTATTAAACTGGTATATCATGAAGCAAAAATGTAAGTAATAACAACCTTAGTGAACAGGCCAAGAGGTAAATGCCAATATTGATGRAAGAATGGTTATCAACAGAGTGATACTGTTAGATTAATTATGATGTCATCATAAGCTTGCTTGAACATTTGAGTGTAAAAGATATTACATATATATATATATGTGTATATATATATATATAGTTTTGTAGTTGTATGAAAAGTTACCACCAGGAAATCTGATTTTGTCAGCTGATGGCAGTRTCAAAGAAAGGTAACTCCACTGATACTATAAATGTGGTTTGTGTGTGTGTATATTTTAAATAGATTACTTCCAAATAACTAGAGTTCCTCAAGCAGAAATWGCCACATGCACATTCACTTGGGAGGTTAGACATGTTTCCTATTATCCACGACCAGGAGATTTCCATGCTATTGTACCTGTAGTGCAGAACCTGCCCAGTTCCTCTCCATGCTGGACACAAATAAACTCTGAGCAATTTCAGCCCCTTGTCAGTCAAAGAAAAGAAAACTAAGAAAAAGGTTTTCCTGTCTGGACTGAGAAAGAGGGAAATGAAGATAAGAACTGAATGTACATACAGACTACAGAATTTGAGGTTATTGATAAATAAACTCTTTTTCAGACCTTGGACATAACACCCCAAATATTCATTCATCTGGCAGTGACTCCTGGAGTCCCTCAGATAAACCGCCACCACAAAATCACTTGATAAAACACCGTATCAGCTCAGRACACCTATGAGACAAGCCTGCAAGTGTAGATCAAGCTTAAAATATTAGAAATGGAAACATTTATCAGCAAGGCCAGCCTCTGTGGCCTGAGCTCATGTGGCATGTGCTCTAGCGAGAGCAGAAGACTCCACCTTGGTGTCTCACAGCCAGCTTGGCAACAACTCTGTTTAGATTTTCTTTGCATACAGGTGCCATTCCTCTGGACCGGACAGCATCAACGTCAGTGAATTGATGAATAATGACTCTGATCCTATCAATACAAGAAAAGAAGAAGAAAAGCAAAACAAAACAAAACAAAACAAAACACGAAAAAGCAGAAAGAACTCTGGACTGAGCTGTGAAAGTGGATATCCGGAAGCTTCCTTCTCTGCAGAGTCAGCTGCTGTGGTTATTATCCTAAACCTGAAAGTGCAGGTGGAAATCTTGGCATTTCTTAAGCCCAGAACAAGATCCCTTCCTCCTAACATAAAAAAAGTACCACCCCTGGAAATTCCTTCCTTTCTGAGCCACGGGTCCAGACTGTAAAGCACCCGAAGCCAAAAAAGTTCACTTCTTCCTACAAAAGACATGCATGAGGACACTCCTGAAAAGAGGCGGTGTGGAGATGTGTGACTGACCCCTGCAATGAAAGAAGGCCCAGAGGAGATGGGCAAGAATGATGAGTTCAGGGAAGAACGTAAGCAGTAACAACCAATTGTCGTAAAGAAAGCTGAAATTGTCTCAACACAAGGGGGACTGGATGGTAACCTTTGTTTTAGGTATACGGCTGTATCACATCAGATTGCATAAACAGSCTTACCTGAAATAATCAGTTGAGAGTAATATTTCCCTGAGCTAGCCAGACCAGCATGGGAGGGGAGTCTCTATGTGACTCAGCCCAATATAAAGTATAAAAACTGAACAACTCACAAAATCAGCTTGGAAGAGAGCAACTGGCTTGAGCTGGGTTTAACTCACATATTCTTTCCTGGCAACTGGGGACACACAGTGTCATGATGGTGAGCATTTAGAGACCAGTAATGGGAATTTGTACAGTATGTTTGTATTGTGATTCCGCTGTATATTGCAGTTGCGGTGCTTGTGCTGTGATTTCAGTATATTGCTGTATCACTCTGCTAAACCAAAGTCCTGGGTACATCTATGAGAACCTGGTTAGAGAGTATTGGACTCTGGCTGGGGTCTGGTAAATGAGCCCAATATGAAAGAAGAAACCATTACTGAAGGCAAGACCTCTTCCTTTTTCTGGACTACCTGTCCCAGGTCACTGAATTGAAGATCTCCCAATAGGAAACCACATGTCTTTCACAGACTCAAATACTGAAGAGTTGGTTCATCTATAGATGACTAGTATAGCCACAGACCCTGAACTTTTAATAATCACATACAATGAAACCTGAAAGGAAATGAGAAGCCTGCCTAATTTGCTCAAGTCCTCCCTGAGTTTAAAAAAAAAAAACAAAAAAAGAAATGACTAGCCTCATGGTATTCTCCATGCTCCTCCGTAACTGAAAGACCTTTAGACCAATAGAACCCATTAAGATGCAGAAGACAATCACTTTTTCAGAGGTTCCAGGAATGTGTGAGGCCAGACCTTACAATCTATTTCCCCTGTACAATGGGAGGAGGCAGCTACAGGAGGATCACTAGATCATTTTGCACGACAGGCAATAAAAGGCTTGATACTCAATGCTAAATGAACTAATAGTGGCAGGACTGTGGAGAGATTTAATTATTGCTGTGATTTAATTATGACAATGTAATGTGTCTATTCTCAAGAGAGGTTCTGAAAATTTCCTTCTGAGTAACTGACTTAAATGTTTTCTTTGACTCAAGAATATTTAAGATGACTTTCCTTTGAAAACTGTTTCAAGTTATTCATAGTGGATTAAACAACAACTTTGCAACACATTTTTTCTGCACACTTTTAAACTCCTTCAGTCTGTATAACACTGTAAGGCCTTCTGCCCAATTTGCGCAATAAAATGCTGCAGTTCCATCAAAAGATCTCTATAAGAAGACAAAACTTCCGTTGAAAGCATTGAACAGGCACAAAGAGAAATCTGTAATAGCAATTACTGTCATCATCGTATTTTTGAATCATGTCTCCTGTTTTGCTCTTTCTCATTTATTAATAAATCATTATTATGGCTAAAGTATGGCAAATAACCTGCTGTGCTTAAAACAGCAGGAGTTACAGACCTGAACTTGCAGTCATGACAGACTGTAAGCATCAGCGTGCTTTGGCAGATAGTTTTGGTTGTTAAAATTAGACAATAGCTCAAAACACCCCTTTCCACCCTGCCAAAGCCACCTGACGAAGGTGTAAGCTGGCAGGAAACAGATAAACCTATAGGCTAAAACCTAAAACAGATCTCAGGAAAGAAACAAAGCAAAAGGGCAGCTAGGAATAACTGCCTGGTTCCAGAGACGCATGTAATAGCAGAAGTCTTTTGAAATGGACTTAGAAACTGTTGTGATTTTAGTTTTACCCAAGCAACGACTTTGCTTTCCTTCTTCCTACTTTCAAACTGGGATTTACTTTGCACTTTCTTCAGCTGCAAGAGAGCTCCTTCAAAATTCACACAGGGCACCTGTACCCTAAAGCCTATGTAGAACTGAAGGAAAATGAGATCTCAGCAAAACAGAAGATTTCCTGGAAATCTCAGTTTCATTAATTTGCTGCCACAGTTGTTAAGACCACACTAGTAACAACATAGACAAGACAGCAACTGGAAGCAGAGGAGAAAAAAGGGCAGTGACGAAGGACTGCCTCAGTGTGACAAGGAGTAACCCAAGTATTCAGCTATTCATTTTTTCCCCATAAAGCATACCTCTGGGTTTGAACTGTCCCAGTTAGACAGGGAAATCTAATACTTTGCAGAGGAGTAAGGATAAAAAAAGTAAACACTACACACAGGTCAGATATACCCTACCATGGCAAAAAGGAAACTGGGGCACCACAGGGAAGTAAGCCAAGACTTCTCTTTTTAGAAGTGGCTCTAATTTCTGCCTGTTGAAGCATCAGCCCATTTCAAAACAAATCTCTCTGTCCAGATTTTAAGGATGGCTCATTTTTGCCAATTTTGCCACTTTCTAACTTCCTTGAGTTGTTTGCTTTATAAAATAGGCTTCAGTGAAGTGCAGTTACATGCATTTAAACAAATGTCAGCCACTTCATGCACAATTGGACAACCACATGCCATTCTACGTTCCCACCTCTGCTTTTTAACTCCCAATCACTTTTTTCAGAGATGTTTACGAAATCGCTGCTGTGTGCAGGTACCAGTTGTGGCCAATACAAACAGTCAGTGATGCAGCCCTTTTTTACAGCTGATTGTGTGAATGTAACAGATCCCACTTTAAAAAAGAGAGGAAATTTTAACAAGTGCTTGGGGAACATACTGTGCTTATTAATTTTACATGAAAAGCTAGAATTCCTTTCCTAGCCTGGCCAGTAGCAGATAGCTTTCATCTTCTTTTTCTATATTGCTATCAATCAGAGAGATTGCAGTATAGTGCGGGGTAGGGCGCAGTGCCGGAAAAATCTACTGCTGAAAGACAATCAGTTGTTTTCGTGCCAGCCTTTTTTCCCCACTTCAGAGCTCTGAGATACTGACAGCCCTCGTGAGCCTAGCAGAGTCCACACCTAGCCCTAACATCACTGCATCAGGAGTTAGCAAGGTTTTTTATAAAGAAAAAAAAAAAAAAGAGTTGCTGCAGGGGAAAGTCAAGCCCATTGTCAGAATGGACTGCATCTCTTCTTAGAAAAATCCTTTGATAATAGGAAAGGAAGCGTCAGCAATTGGGCAGCAGGCCCCTCTTCAACTTGGTAATACTGAAACCCTCAAGACAAGCAATAATCACCCCTCTCAATGGAAGGAACATTTACTTGAGTCAGCCGTTAAACCAACTTCACCAACATGAAAAGGTTAAACACACAAGAACTCTACACACCAGCCATCTATCAGCATGCCTTAAATTTACCTTGCTGACTTACTTTCGTTGGGCTGCTTTTCTGGAGGGTTATGAAGCTAAAATACCTGAAGGAAGGGCCCAACAAGCACAGCAGCCAGAGCATAAGATGGGGGGAGACAGGGATCTTTGGCCAGGGTGGAAGGAAACAGTGCTGAACGTTAAAAGTATGAAGTTACCTTTACATTTTCAGAAGCAGCTGATGTAATGCAACAGCGTATTGCAGCCGGAGGAGAGGACTTATTTCCCCCCATCCCCAGGTCCTGGTCCTGCCTTTTTCTCCRATCAGATCTGATACTGTTGGTCCTCCTCTGCCTCTCCACTACGAGCCAAACCTGCTGCTTTAGTGAGATGAATTGCCCCACAGAAGGGCACAACCAGCACCAGAACCGGTGCAAGTAAGAAGGGTGGTAATGGGAGTACACAGCCAAATGGCAGGGGGAAGAGGGGGGTGGCAGGAGCACCCCAACCACAGGGGTGTGGTATTGCAGTGACCCACCGTGCCTCGGGAAGTCACACTTTAAATTCCCGGAGAGTAAGAAGAGAGGGTATTTTGCAGAGAAAACAGAAACAGTCTGCTATCTGGCCGCACATGCCAACAGCATAGCAACAGTTGTTTAAACGTCTTTTCCTTGTCACTTTTTGAATTTRAGCATTTTCAGGTTTATTTTAAGTACAAAGCGTAACAGCAACAAGACTTGGGAACACTGAGAAAAACCCAGCATCTAAACGAGGGAACTACTTTAGAAAAAAGATACAAAATGTCAAGCTAGTTTTGGCAAAGTCCTGGGAAAAGAGGAGAGAGAGCAGTTAAAAATCTAACACACCATTTGCTTTTTATTTTTAATCAGGTATAATAAATGTACACAAAAGGATGCATCAGCATTTTTGTTCACCTTAAGTATATGAAATGGTAGGGAAAGTAGATACATGGCATGAGTGAGGTCAGAAGTATCAAGACTGGTTCGAAACATTTCAAAATGTCATGCTAACAGGATATTAAGGGAAGCTTTTAAAGCCATCATGAACAGGGCTTGATTAATATCAGAGTTAGAATCCACACTACACACAAGTTTGACATGGACTGAGAAAAGTAATTTTCCTCATGTCTAATATATCCAGGAATTTCAGCTGTGAAGGCTACAATAGGGTTAGCATGATGCCACTTTCTCTGATTTTGAACGAGTTCATTGACTAAACAAATTATTAGACAGTAAGTGCAAACTGCTGCACTACTTTGTCATGCTAAACTCTTAGAAAGAGTCTTAATAAGGCTGAAGGAAAGGCAGCAGCATTTGAGATATTAAAAACCAGTCTAGCACCAAGCAACTCCCAAAGTCTAATTCTGTAACTGCCCTTTGGTGGATGCCTTTGGGGAGTGAAGGAAAAAAAAAAAAAAAAAGAAAGAAAATCACAGTATACTGCAATGAAAGTCACAAATACCTGACACCCTGGATAAGTAAAAAAACTTCATTTCCTGAAGCTACACACAGTTGAGATGTGAGTTAAGACCAACAATTTCAAAGACGAGGACAACATTCTACCCCTTACAGTGTTTATGGGAACGTCACACTCCAACATACTGGGGACTGTATATTATCAGGGTACTTTTGAAAAGCAGTCACCCTAAACAGTACACTGCCTTCTTGATCCTGCCAACAGTCCAGTAACATACATGTTCAGTGCAGCACTGCACTTCAGGAGTATTTTTAAGTGCCCTCAAAACAAAAGCCTCTTCTACAGCTCTCCTCAGCTGTGCTAATGAATTCTCCTCATCTCCCTCACAACACACACGTGGTGAAAGGTTACTCCAAAAGAAGAGGTTCATTTACATACCTCACCAAAGGGATCCAGGAATTAGACTTTTTGCAGTGCTTTGAAGGCATAGCAAACTGAAGTTGGAAGTTTTCCCAGGCTGAAATGTGTATCTTATCTTTCTCTCTCTTTCTGCAGTACTTGCAGGTGTTCTTAGCTGGCCTAATTCTGCTCCTTCTGAAATCAGTGAAAACTACTTCCTGGGGATCACCAAAGCCAACATTAAATGCCTTGACAAAGCTTTGCACTAAGTGTACAACAACCTCAACTTCACTCGCCGCCAGATTCAGTTCCCCATCCCCTGTAAGCATAAGACAGCCATTGTGGGGGAAAAAAAAAAAAAAAAAAAAAAATTTAACAGATTTTAAATGTATTCAACCTTGCATCCTTTCCTTCCATAAAGCAATTCAGATTTTGTAAACTAAATGCATATTCTAATTCTGAGATGCTTGCACTTTCAATATATTAAGTGTATCAAACTGAAATGACAATGAAGGAAAAATGTGACCTCATTTTTATGACTGCGTATTTACTGTTTCAGAATTCTGGAGAGTCTTACACACAGAATTAGAGAGCATTTAGTTTTTAAACTAAATTTCTTGGCCTAGCAAAGTGAAAACTCATGTTCATGACTTCTAGGCAGGTACTTCTACAACTTCAAAATAGTCATTGGGCAGAATCACATAGCCTTTTCCTGCCAATATGTCTTTTTCTTTCTGAAACTGAACGATCTCTCTCAGTTTTTCAATTTGTCTTTCCTGACGCCGGCATCGCTGTTGCGCTGTCTTGAGCTTCTTCCGCAGTTTTTCAACTTGTTCCTCCAGCTGCTGAATTCTTTTTCGCTGATGAACTGTATCCTCTACGGTATAGTTGTGATCACAAAAAACAGCAAGATTGCTAGGGGTCTGGAGAGGAGGCATCAATAATCCAATACTTGGATCTACAAATCTGGCATCTATTTGAGACAAATGAAAAGAAGGAGTTGATGGAGATGGCGGTAGTACTGGAGCTGCTGGTGGTGGTGGTGGTGGTGGTGGTGGTGGCGGTGGTGGTGGTGGAGGAGGCGGTAGTGGATCTTCTGGCTGTTCTGCAAATTCTTCAGGCTAGAAACAACAAGAAAAAAAAAAGTACATTTTCATGCTTAACGTTGTTTACAACACAACTCCCTTACTACGGCCCCAGAATAACATAAACAACCAGGATTGAAATTAATAAAATCAATTTCAAAGCCTATATTTTCAAAATTTACAAACGGTTCTGGGTCTGTTTTTTCTGGCTTCTCAACTGGGGGTATTTTTAAGGAGCTTCATTTTCAGGGCTCTTTGAAACTCAAGTCCTTGATGTCTCACATAAATCAAAAACTGAAGAACGTAGCAATTACTCTCACTTGAAGACTTAGGTCAAATACATACCCATGATTAGCTAAGAAGCAGGAACGCAGGCTGCAGTTCCATAAAACGGAGTTCAGCTGACCTAATAACTCATCCCATCCCGCTTTGTCCCTCCTTCTTTCTGCTGCACCTTACCATTATACACTTTGAACCTATCAGCTAACTTAATCAAAAACAGCGGAGAATCTTCTGCTGAGGTAGAATAAGGGTCACCTACTGAGGGGGCTGATAAGCTGGCAGAGCAGAGAGGTAGACACAGCAAGGCCTGCCTCTCAACAACTGGAAGAGACTGTGTCACTGGTTCCAGGCTGCAGCATAAGGGTTTGGTTTCAAGAGACATGATGAGCCAAAATAAACAGCTCTTCAATAGCAAAGGAGCCCTCCCAGCCGTGGTATTTACTTTTTGCTCAAACATAGTAAGTTGCTAAGATGACAGAAAGCTATTCGCTCTCCCACCATCACTGCAGAAATCTTCTGTCCTTTATTAAAAGTCAAAGCAATGCAACACGAGGTATGACCTACACCTGTGCTGGTGTGTGGAAGGATTGAGAAACAGGACTGCACGGCTGGCAGATGGGGTGGAGAAGGGAGAAGCACGATTATCCCTTTTGGCAGCAGCAGAATATCGATTGGCTCAATTCCACACAAAACTGAAGTCTTTATCATACTGCTCTCAACAGGTTCACTTGTACGGTTCAGTACAACATGGATCCCTCACCACTTGAGTATAGGCCAGAGCAGAGAATCAGCTTCTTTCTGCCCCGAAGGAACGCAGTGTAATTCAGAAGTGATGATAAAAAAAGGCACTGTTTAAACAAAAGAGCTTGCATATTGCCTGTCAAAAACAAAGCCTAAGACATTCTCAGTGAAAGAGGCACTGAACCAATTTTCTAACTTCCCACCCGTTGCCAATATTATTACTACACATAAAAGCATAAGGACAGGGACAATGTTGACTATAAGAGCAGCTGACAATCCTCATCTTCCAAATATCAAGCTCATCAGATATGAAGGTCATGTCATTAACTTCCTTGACTTAACATGCAAACAAGCTAATACTTGATATTGGGGGGGTCTAGATATCCCTCTTGTATAAACTACAACACTTGGCAGAGAGTAACTGAGAAGGCGGTTTTATGATTGGTGTTGAAGGAAAGTTTCATATGCACTCAAGATACTACTGATCACTTCAAAGTACAAAACCAGCCAACTACCACTCTTATTTCTCAATTACAAGAAATCGCTGCTAACAGTGCGCCTAATTCACACATGAGTATTCTAAAGAGCTTGACCCTATCAGCTATCACTTTCAAACTTTTCTACTAAAAAAATTACAAGGCAAAGATGTAATTGGCAAAGAGAAATTCACCCTTGTTGGAAGCACAAGCAAAAATCAGATCATTGCTGGACAGCTGAATTCACACAGAGACTTCTATTTGCAGCTTACCCAGCACATGCCACCTCTATAAATATGTTACTATTGTCACAGTGTATCACGGAGAACAGATCGTTGGTATCACTGACACATCATAAGTGAATTCTAATTACTTCTTACAGCCAATAAATGGTTCTCTGAAGACATAAGTAAAGAAAAAGAAAGTGTTTCAAATTACATAATGCAAAAGATAAAAAGCTGTGTTTCAAAATCAGTGTGGATTCAATTCCAAAACAACCGCTGCTACTCTTTGTTACTACGTTATTTCTTGAAGATATGTGACAGTTCATTTAAAAGTGCTGTGAGGCAAATAAGAATAGCACTAAATCCTTCTCCGTAATTAAAAGTCACTCTTTTGTGTTTCTGTAGATCCAGGCATGATAATGAAATGGGGAATGTGGCTCACCACTAATCCTGCTTCACCAATGGCACTTTTGCAGATTACTCTATACACCCATTCAGCTTTCAGACTGTAAAAAATTTTGCAACTATTTTAGACATGACAAAGAAAATGTGTGTCGTACAGAGAGCAGGGAAGCATAATCAAACAAAAAACTTAACACAGCTGTATTTACCTGGAAATTGTCTGTCTTTCCTTATATACCTTCTGCTTATATTCTCTTCTCCGTTATTAGCCACTTTTCATTTTTCAAATACATTCCCTTTTTATTTCTGCATCAAATCCAATATTGTATATAACGAGAAAAATCAAACAAGCAAAAGTCCAGTTTTCCTCTGTGCACTTCATCCCATTACAGTCTTTCACCCCCTAGACCTATCATATCCATTCTCTCCTTTGCCACTTTCTCTTTCTCTACGGCAGAGTGGCAACGGACCTAATATTTCATATCCTTTATAGGAGTCAAGAATCAATCTCTTCCATTCTTGTCTTGCAGTTATTACATCAAGAAGGAAGAACTCATAACGGAATTGCATCTCACGGTAAGCTGCTTTAGCAGCACAGTGAAGGGAACAATACATCTCACAGGAGACCACCATCAGAAGTTCAGAGACAGAAGTTAGGGACCAGTCTGGCTTACCTTAACACAAGGTAACTGTTAAGGCAAGACAGAGATGGTTTCAGCACAGACAGATAGCAGGTGCAGCTACTGTTCTGCCTGTCTGTTTGCATCTCACTTTAACTCTACGAAGCCAGAGGACACAGCCCTTTAGAGAGGACAGTTAAGTTTCAGAACTAAGGTCCATCATCTCTTCAACATTAGCAGTAGCCACCAGTCAGCGCGGGAGAGTACAGTGCAATTTGCAAGTATTATTGAAGGCTGTCTAAAACTCCAAATATGCCACAAACACAGTTGAACAACTTAACTACAGGACAATACTTTCCTACTTTGCTGCCATCCATTTAACTCAGCACAAGGTTTTAACCGAAGTTACRCTGGTCAGGCTTCTGCGTATGCACACAAGAGCAGGTCAGAGCTACTGCACGGCTGTATAATGCTCTATGTGCTCCAGAGCCTCGGACAGCCCACATCTCTGCTCTTGTCAAAGCAAATGAGAACAGCTGTTGGACGCGTTTCATCTACCACAGCCCTCCACGTGCCTCCAGGTGCACATGCTCAGCCAGCATCCTTCACAATCTGCATCTTCTCCCTGCTGCTCTGCTACATCAAGCACTGCTAGGCTAATACGAGCAACACACATGCATTCCAGTATCTCAAACTACGAGTGCTTTGGGTTTACCTTTTCACTGGGTTCAGTATAACAAAATATTGTGGGCACAGCATTTTCTTTCAGAAGCTTGTTGTTGCATTCCCTTTTAAAGCAATCGGGAGTAAAGTGTTCTGAACAAATGCTGCTATACTTGGTTGGCTTGAAGTTTTTCCTTTTAACAGCAGCTTCCCATTTCTTGCAAAGATCAGGTCTTGTAAGAGGAAACCTGTAAATAAGAAGTACTTTCAGCTTTTCTGGAAAGCTTTTTAACACGGGGTCGGGTTACAGCGAAGCACTGCTGCGCCTGACTGCCTGATCGCTTGGTTTTTCCTCTGACAGGCTCATCTTCGGAGCCAAGCCCCTCCTGCCAACCCAGACCCCGCACACGCACCGGGCTGGGGGTCTCAGCCCTCTGAAAACCCGGGGGGGAGGGGGGGGCCCCCTCTCCCCGCAAAAGGCAGCGCAGAGCGTCCTGTCCCTCGGCTTTCCTCAGAGAGGCCCCCCGGGCGAGGGAAGGCGAGGCGCTCGGGGCCCGGCGGGGCTCCCCCCTCAGCGYCCCYCACCGACACGCCGCGCGCCTGTCCCCACCTCTCCCCACAGACCCCGCGCGCGCGCCCGGCGCCGCCGCGCTACCCCTCCCCTCCGGGCGGGCGGGCGCGCGCGCCACGGCCCCAGCCACGGCTCCGCCCCCGCCGCGGCCCGGCCCCGCCCCCGCCGCCCGCGCTTACTTGTGGAAGGAGATGGGCTTCTCTTTGTCGTATCGGTTCCGGCAGCGGTAGGCGGAACAGGACTGCACCATCCTTCCTCCCCCGCGCCCGCCGCGGCCCAGCGGCAGGGAGACGAGCTCGCGGGCGCCGTTAATTCACCGCCGGGCGCCCATCCTCCCCCTCCCCCCCCGCCCGTGACCCTCCGAGAGGGACAGGAACGGGACGCGGCCTCTCCCAACTCCAAGATGGCGGCGCCAGCTTCAGCGCAACTCTCGCGGTAGTGGCGCGCGCCGCCCTCGCCCATTGGCGGTTCTGCGCACGGGGGCGGAGCCTCCCCGGCGGGCCCTCCAATCGGGCCACCGCCTACGAGCGCGAGGCGAGGTCGCCCCCGCTCCGCCTCCTTCCCCGCGGCGTGCCCCGCCCGCCCTCTCCCCCCACCCAGCCGCCACATCTGGGCAGCGGCGCCCAACCGCCGCCTCCCCCCCGCCCCGCCCGCCCCGCCCCGGCCTCCCGTGTCCGCCGAGGAGCCCCCGCGGGGCTGAGGCGAGGGACGGCCGGCCTGGTCTGCGGAGAGCCGCGGGCCGCGGCCCAGGGGGCCGGGGCCCACCCCGGGCCAAGGGCTCCAGAGGCCGGAGGGAGCTGTGCCCGCAGGGAGGGAGACCCGTCAGGGGGCGATGCCCGGGGCCCTGGCCGGGGATGCTCGCCCCACTCGGCAGGCAGGGCTTCGGGCGGGCGGGCCTGCACAGCGCGGTTGTCGCACGCACGGGAAGTTGGCGCTGAGAGCCCCGGGGGGTTTCCAGGCTGTCTTCGGCAAAAAAAAAAGGGGGGGGGGAGGGGGGGGGGAGAAAAAGAAAACAACAAAAAGACCATATTGCCATGACACACAGTTGCATTAAGGATGTGTAAAACAACTCCATTTCACTCATCGGAGCTTGGCTTGCAGGTATATCGGCAAATATTAGATAGCAATCTAAATAAATCGATCTGTCATTACAGGTAAGTGTAAATTCAAGAAGCTTCTGCAKTTTTCCTTTCTGTAGGCTCACCTTCCAACTCTGCATTAGATCAGCGAGCAAAAACATCCTATATAACTGACCAACAGGTCTTGTCAGAGGACTGACGAAGGGACCTACCTTTAGTGTTGTCTCTGCTATCACATCATATCTAGAATTTCCCTGACAATGACCCCAGAGCCAAGCGAACCTCCACAGCTTTTTCTCTGTCCCCACCCAGGACCTCATTTTCTCCTCAGTCTACTTTCCCTCTCTGCACTTTCTTCGTAAGGGAAAGAAGAGAAGCTGTACTGACTTTAGCTTGGAGGCTGCGGCTTCTCTGCCTGGACAGCCCTCTTCGTCCGGCTGCGGAGAAGGTACCAGTCACTGCCATTTGCTCACCCAGGAATACGACAGGAAAAGCCTGTACAGCAAGCAGCCGCAGCAATACTTCCACAAAGCCGCTCACATTAGCTGTTTTCAGTACTCGGTGTCGGCTGAGCACTGCTAGCTCTGCCCCTCTGCTGCTAGGTCAACCAAGAGAGAAGGAAACAAAAATAAGCTCTTTCTAGCACCACCTTCCTCACCAAGAAAGACATGCTTACTCCTCCCCTATCCACATAAATGCCTCAGTTTCTGGCTTTTGCCTGATGGCTTTCTTCTCGTTGGAGTCCTGCTGCCGCCAGTTTTCTGGGCAGCGATCCTGCCCCAGCCTCAGGGAGCGGCAGAGCAGGGCTGCCCCACAGGGAGATGAGCTGGGGGTGGCCGGAGCCAAGGTGGTGGCCGGAGCCAAGGTGGTGGGCCTCACCGGCCTGGGCAGAGTCCTGCTGCGCCTGAGCAGGGCGGGCAGAGCAGGCACTAGTGGTTGGGCCCACTGACACACCCAGACAAGGTGAGGCGATAAACCAGGTACAAGGTCCATCCAGGGAGTCCAGGCAGGAGCAGCGGGAGATGCTGCCAGGAACAGAACTGGAAACACAGGTCCGAGGTCCACCCCAGAGATGGGGCTGGAGAGAGGAACACCTGTGACGTAGCTGGGCAGGGACTGAAGGCCCCAGGCTGAGTTGAAATGGAGCTCTTGCCCCATGGGCAGGGTGTGTCGTTGGGGCCCCAAGGTAGGTAAGTCAAGGTCATCAAGGCCTTAGTTAGTGCTCTTAGACTCTGGTTCTCCTGTGGATCTGAAGTGGCATGTCTGGGGCAAAGTCCTTCCTGACTTGACACCGGTGCCTCTGCCTCCTCCCACACTCCTGGTTTTGGAGTGAACCCAGGCACCGCGGAGGCACAGCGTGGCCATGCACATYGTGGGGCTACAGCAGAGCTCAGCAGCATCACCAGACCTGGGGGGAAGAGGCACTTGGTCCTGATGTGCAGGGAGGAAATGTCGGGGGAGGAAGCATGAGTAAATTGCAGAAGGGTGACACCTAACTGAGGGGATGCTGGTGGATCCCACCATGGACGGGCAGAACTGGTGAATGTGTAGATGAGCCACTGAGGCCCTCGGTCAGTAAGCCGACTTAACAGAGAGCTTTCAGCAGCTCTGTCAGGATCACATTAGTATGCCCAGCAGAAGGGATTTTTAAAAGTCTGGGTGGAAAGCAATTTCCKTATCCTGTAAGAATTTCGGAGACTTGGAGAGGGGCAGGGGGAATTAACTCAAGTGAAGATAACAAATAAATACCACCTCCAAACTAAAAACCAGTACTTTCACGTTTCAATAACGTCGAAAAGATGTCTGAGCTGTTTCAAACCCTTTCTCTAAACTTTTTTTTCAGAAGAAAATCTATGTCAGATCCGTCTCCTTCTTGCAAGTGCCTTTTGCTTTGACAAGCCGGCATGTTTCCCGACGGCCCAGTGTTTCCCTGGCAGACTTCCTGGCCCGCATTGTCAGGAAGCGTTCACCCTCCACACCTGCACTACCCTGTGCCCGTCCACCACAGACCCAACGCACAAGCACCTRCCCACAGCCGCCGCCAGGCGCGGGCTTTGCTCGCTTTCCTCCTGCAGGATGTGTGCCGTGGCTGGCACATCCCCGGGTGATGCCCACGGGAAACGCCTCGTCCCGGGCGAAGCCCCCGGCAGCGCCTCCTCTCCCGCATCGCAGCCGCGGGGCGAGTTTTCGGGAGGAAGCAGCGCGGGCGACCCACGGACACCCCACCGGGGCAACACCGCGGCTGCGGCGGGAAGCCCTTTCGCGCAAGCCCGCCGGGCGGGGGAAGGAGCGGGGGGACCGGCGGGCGGCGGCGGGGCGGG
>JAYKAV010002908.1:122056-182716 GCA_035582835.1 Phoebastria nigripes | reverse complement strand
GCGCTGGGCTCGGCTGCGGAGCTGCCGCTGCTGAAACTACCGCCGGCCGCCGACCTGGAGCAGCTGCTGATCCAGGGGGGCGCGGGGCTGGGGTCCGGCAGCCCGGGGGCGGCGGCGCCCGGAGCGGGGAGCAGCGGGCCAGCGGCGGCGGGGCCGTTTCTCTACCGGCAGCCGGTGACGCAGGAGCAGGAGGGTTTCGCCGACGGTTTCGTTAAGGCCCTGGCCGACCTGCACAAGCAAAACCAGCTCCTGGCGGCGCCGCCGCCGCCGCTCTCCACGCCGGGACCCTGCTGCACCGCCCGCCCGGGGCCGCCGGGAGCCCCCGCCGCCGCCGATCCGCCGGCCGTCTACACCAACTTGAGCGGCTTCAACCCCGCGGGGCCGCTGAGCCCCTCGGGCAGCGCCTACCCCGCCGCCTCCGCCCCGCCGCCGCCGCCGCCGGGCCTGGCCTTCGGGGCGGCGGGTCTGGGGAGCGGTCGGCTGCCGCCGGCGCGGTCCCTGGAGGAGCCGCAGACGGTGCCCGAGGTGCCGCCGTCGGCGGGCGGGGAGGGCGGCAGCAGCGCCCCGACGCCGCCGTCGCTGTCGCCGCTGGACGCGGAGAGCCAGGAGCGGCTGAAGGCGGAGCGCAAGCGGCTGCGGAACCGCATCGCCGCCTCCAAGTGCCGCCGGCGGAAGCTGGAGCGCATCGCCCGGCTGGAGGAGAAGGTGAAGGCGCTCAAGGGGCAGAACGCCGAGCTGGCCGCCACCGCCAACCTCCTCCGCGCCCAGGTCACCCAGCTGCAGGGCCGCGTCCGCAGCCACCTCTCCTCCGGCTGCCACATCAACGCCGCCGGGCATCCTCCCCCCGCCGCCGCCGCCGCCGCCGCCGCCCAGCCCCGGGAGGCGGCCCCCGAGGCGGCCGCCGCGCCGGAGACCAGCGCCTGCTGAGGAGGGACGCCCCGCCGCCAGCCGGACCCGTCCCCACCCGCCGCCGGGCCGGCGCGGAGCCACCGCCGGGCCGAGGCGCTCGCCCGCCGCCGCTCTTCTGTTATTATTATTATTATTAATTATTATTATTATTTATTTGCGCCCGGAGAAGGCGGTTGCAGGGGCCGGGTGTTGCTAAGCGTTTCCCGAGGTCTGTCGATGATGACCCCGGCAGCGAGGGTCTCCGTGGGTGGTTTTAGGGCAGGTGGTTGTTTTTTTTCAGTGAAGTACTTGAGGTCTGTAGAGATTTCGGAGATTAAGGAAATTCCTGTTTACAGAAAGATTCAACTTTATTTTCATGGGGGATATAAAAAGTGTGTTTCGTAATACACCTTACTGAACTGTATAGCAATGGATAAGCTTTTCAAACTTAAAAAAAAAAAAAAAAAGCCAGAATCATACCCTTTTGAAAAGATGTGCGTGTATATATATATTTAAAACATAATATGGCTATGTATATTTTCTTGGTATTGATAAAGAACTTTTTTTAAAATACCGTCTTTCTCTAGAGCTTTAATTTGCCATTGAGAGTTAAGACAACTATGTGGGTGCTCTTGCACTTACACGGCTTCGGTTTTAAAATCGAACCCTGGAGGGAAATGATTTTTGTTGTAAATCTTAAGCAGGATGAAATGCATTGCTGACTCAGTCATATGAAAATACTTTTCTAAACTGTACACTCCATATTTCTTGTGCCAGTGCAAACTTCGGGCATTGATAGTTATTTATTGAAACTTGAACACTTTTGGACGTTGCCTAGACCTTATTTTTCTAGATAACATGTTAGTAGTGAAAATGGTTAGTTTGGCAAGAAGAGCTTTACTTTTTTTTCCTTCACTGTGTACATTCCAGTAGTGTTTGCTCTTTACGTAGTATAGTAACAATTCAGTGCTATACAGAAAAGGGCTCAGATTTGGGGTGGGTTAGCTATAAAGGGGGTAATTCCATTGTATTCTGTTCGAATAAATAGCAGAAATATTATGGAGAAGTAGATTTATTTTTCAGTAGAAATCTGTGTATCTTGCTTCTTGGTCTACTTTGTTCTAAAGAAACTTTCTGCAATACTCTAGAGACAGAGTCAGCACTAGAGCGTGAAATGTTTTTCTGGTCGGGAAGAATTGGTGTGATTTATTTCTTTGTCAAGATTTTACTAGTAGAAGAGAATAGTGAAGGAACTATTTCCTCTGATTTGACATAATCCTCAATAAGTTTTTGAAAGCTTTAGGTCCCTTGCTCGGTACTACTGCCTACCTTGCTTCTGCTGCACCTGTGTATTTTGAGCATAGCCGCTAATGCAGCGCTGTCGAGCCCTGTGGCGTGGTGCAGTGGGAAGGGTCTGTCGGAGTGTGCCGGTCACCCCACCAGAAGCCCCTCGGTGYGGGGGCCGTGGGCCGGGCCTGCTGCTGGGGGAGGGCAGGGCTTCTCCTGAGCAGATCCAGCTGCAGAGCGGGGCCCGCTCCCCTCTTTGAAACTGTGCTAACAACTCTGAACTCAGAGGCAAAACTTACATGGGGATATGTGTCTGTGCCAGCTGGTGAAAATGGGGGATCGTGTGAGGAGCCAAGGGGGCATAGACGTCTTTATGTGTACAAGCCATTGCTCAGATCTGTTAAACCCACTCAGGAGCTGTTAAACATCTCTTACTTCTTCTGAAGGCCACACTTGATGCTTTGAAATTCAAGAAGAATGGGATAGACTCACAGTTTTTCTTGCTTTTATTGGGGATACGTGAGTGCTATCTGTTGAGAAAGTTGAGCTGCAGCAGACAAGTGTGTGAGCTGTTTCTTCTAGTGCATAGTCATTCCTGGCACACGTGTGAAATTACATGACAATGCATAGTAATTGTGTTATTGTAGCTGAGATGCTCTGAGGATATTTCTTTTCTTAATGCATATGCAAATTAGGTAGAAGCCATATTAATCATTGTATAACTGTTTAATCATGTCACCAGAGCCTTTTTCGGTGGTTGAAATGATTGCCTGTAACAGTACCTTCTGCTGTTAGAAATACTAATGAACAGATACAAAATTACTTTGATCTTAACACAGGTTTAAAGACTTCTTAGAGGCATCCTGAACCAGACAGCATACAACCTGTAGCACTGCCTGTTATATAATAACTGGGTGAAAAATAACTGGGTTTTACTATGTGGCAGGCATCGCCTATCTGCAAAGATGCTGCAAGACTGGAGAAACTGATAAAAGACATATTTTTCCCCCCACACTTACCACCACGTTTTCCCTAGTGAGARAGGTAATGCTGCCCTGGTAGATACATTGATGTGAGATGCTTAGCTTTACTGTATGTGTAGTGAGGTGGGKTTTTTTTAAGGAATCCTGGAAAAATTCGTAAAAATTACATGCGTGGACACTGCTGTTTCAGTTCTTGTATTTGCAAAGAAGTGTAGGGCTAGGTCAAGATCTTGCAGTAGGACACAGGGCAGTGAAAAATGCAGCTGTGCAGTACTTGTTCTTTACTTATTTTACCACTTCTGGTCAGAATAAATTAGCAATGTCCAAGGAGAACCGGGGGATCCATAAGACACAGGAAATCACTGCAATTCCCCTTCCCAGGCAAGGGCAGGGCTATAATGGGCTATAACCTGGCAGGGTTATAATGAGCCCACCCTTTTCAGCATGGTAGTGTTAAAGCTGGAAACCACCACATGTTACCTCTCTCCCGTTTGAACTTTCTGCAAGAGCAGTCCTGCGTCCAGCCTCTCAAAGATCTCGTGTGGTAACTTCTTTGATAGCCTGCTTTATGTTCTAGCTGACATCTGTTAGGTGGTAGAAGTGCTGACAGGCCAGCCCTGATGACTGACAAGAGATTACTAGTGAGACTGGCAGCTCTAGCTCTCTGCCAGAGGCCACTATTCTGGTAGTAGAGTTGTCCGAAAGAAATGTGTTTTCTGTAGAGTGAAAGGTTACCTTCATAAATGCCTTCTTTTGTCTGGTATTTAGGCTAAGACACAGGATCTAACACTGACATGACCAAAATCTGAGAGTAGTGTGGGGTGGTTGGTTTTTTTCCCCCTGTTGATTCTGCTAGAGGTTGCTGCACCTATAGCAGAGATAGGAGTGGATAGCCTAAGCACCTAACAGTTTAAACCAATATAACAAGACTCAGGAGTGCTTGCCTGCTGCAGCTGTTGGGCTTGATTGTTACTGTCTTCTAAAATATCAGTGCTCTGACTTTTACCCCTGCAGTGCTCCTAAATCTTTAAATACGGCTTCTTTATTTTGTCCTGCCTTTTTTCTTCAGTTTGTTGCAGCGTTTTTCATGTCTATTTCTTTTAGGTTTTGATTTTCTGCCTAAAACTTTGGTCACTGTGAGATGCTAAAAGATAGATACTGGGTAAAAATTTTCCAGACTGTTTATATGATTTGCATCAATGTAGCTCCTTTTCAGTAACTGCAGGCAAGCTGGCTGTGTAAGTGTCACTGTAAAAAAAAAAAAAAAAAAAAGAAAAATCAATTCATGTTCAGTGGAACCTTGGCATTTTTTAGCATTGTTTTTCATCCTTCAAAACTACCATGTTTTGTTATACTTGTGCACAGCATTCGCTAGTCCTTACAAAGATTCACTGCGTGACTTGATTTGCAGGCTACCCTTATGCCCTTCTCATCTGGTTTTGCATTCCAGGTGCGAACCCATGACAAATAAACATCCCTCTTTGTTTCTTTACCTTAGGTGTAATCTCTGCACTGGAGATTATGCAGTCCCTTCCTTTGTCTGTTTTGGTTGGTGGATGCTTCCTTCTGTTCACATCTCGCTTGCTGCTCATCAGCAGATTTTGAATGTGCTTGAATCGATGTCTTGATCTAGATGTGAAGTGCCTTCTTATTTAGGTGCTACAGCAAAATAGTTTGATTCATAAATGACTTCCATTTCTTTGAATTGTTATCAGATCTTTTCTGTCTTGGGGAGTAGGAGGAGGAGTGTTTGTGGCGAGGGAAGTCTTGTTCACTCCTTCCTTGGGCAGAGGGAGGAGCTCCCATCAGATCTGCCCCTGCTTGCTGTGAGTGCAGGGAAAGTACTCTGCTATGACTGATTCAAATGACGTCATTACTAGAAAGGTTGATTGGTTTGCTCCCCAGCGTAGAACGGGTAGTGAAATCTGTCAGTATCACAAGGTGTCCAGACAGATCTGGGTGGTTGGCGTGTGGTTCTTACAACTTTCACTGTGACACCAGGTCGAGCCCATTTGGCAGGCTTAGAGAGCAATTCCCAAAACACAAGTACTTTGCATACTTTGAGAAGTGTAGGTGTTTGGGGGTGGTAAGTCCTGATTTCCGAGAGGGGTGATTCTGGTGGTGGTGGTGACATTTTTGTCATGAGCCTTTGATGGTCTTGCAAGAGGTAAATACCTCAAAGGATTTGAACTCTTCACTGCATAAATCACTATGGACTATCATGCACTGTTCAAGATCAAAGAGTGGCCCTACTGCAATTCTCTGTGATCTTGGTTCGTGTTTATGTCATTACTGAAGGAAGAGTCAGGAGGCATCCTTTTTTTTTTTCATTTAAATATCTGATTGACTGTGTCCGTCTCACCTTTGACAAAGGAGTGATCTCCCAGAGTTAAGCCCTGAGGCATTCTGCAGTTTGCAGCTGTTAAAGTGGAAATTTTATTTGGCAACTAATTTCTAATCAGTTACATAGCCTGATGATACTTTCTGAATTATTGTATAGTGTTGTTCGGTGGCGTCTGAAGTACGGATGCATGCTATATCTGAATTACTAGTTGTGCTGAAAATAGTGACTTGGCTGCCGTAACCTGAGTCTTGGCTGTTCGAATCCAGTAGCTTCTTAGAGAAAATTTCTCTATATCTGAAATTAATATGCAAGAAAAAAACCCATCTACTTGTAACATAAGTYATTCTTCAATGCATTTTATGTTTCCTTCTGCTTCTGGAGTGTAAGTTAAAAAAGAAAAAGTGATGAGTTACGTTTTCGTTTATTCTTATGTGCAGCTGTAACTGCTGCTGGATAATTTTGCTCTTTCCTTACTTGATTCTCTAAGTTTCTATGTTTAGCAAGTAGACAAATTGGAGTATGACACATCTGTGTACATATACTGATTTGTACAAAACCACTTCCATTTTCCAAGTATTTTGTCTGCAGTTTTACTGTAACCGAGAATGAGTGTTGAAGAGTTCCTAGGCTGTTTTGACACTCTTTGGTGGGCGCTTCATCTGATCGCTATTGTGTGCAGTGACTGTGCATCTTCCAGCAGAGGTGGACAGTAAAATCTGTCAGGGATTCACCTTTTTTAACATTTGGCAAGACCTGTATCAGCAGAAAAAGCCTTGAACAGAAAGCTTTCACAGTGCATAATAATCCTGCAGATGTTGACTGATCTTTCTAATGCCACAGTCACTTGCTGTGGGGCTGCATCAGGGTTTACTGTACCTGATGCAGTATGATAAATGTTCCTGTGACAAACTGCAGAATCTAAAGTTTCTTATAAACTTGTTAATCTTACTGCACATGGTGAAACTTTACTGTGAAGGTGTTGATGAATTAAATCTGAATTTATGGAGACTTAGGCCATTATGGTACATTATGGGAGACAAGAGGTCTTACTAATTCTCAGTTACTCCTGTCCTGTGTTTCAAAGATCTCTCTCTTTTTATCCTGCCTATGAAGTGGCTTGCAGCTGTTTGTGCTGTGAAACCTCTCTCTTCATAATGGCTGGTGGCAACTCAGAGGCGGGACAGAAGCAACTTCTGCACAGAGTGGTCATGTGTGACACACTAAATGTAGGTTTCTGAAAAACACTGCAACAGTGAGTGCACAGTGGAGAACCTGCTGTTGTCTGTGTGTTGCTAAGAGAAATGTATACACCTAATTCATAATGAGAGTGGCTTTCCGAGACACCATCCTGTTGACTTGCTACAGGCATTGATCCTTGCTGCTTGCTTTAGTATGGAAGCAGTTTTCCTAAGCTATTGCATACCAGAAGGTTTACTTATGCATCAATATAGTCACAAACCGGATCTCTGCTTGGATGTTGCAACAGTCCGCTGCATGTAGGTCAACCAGAATGCCATGCTTTAGCTGTCTTCACAGGGTCCTGCTGAGGAAACAGTGGCGGGGAGAGGAAGGAAACCAGTCTAGGATCTGTATCTTCTCACCAATGCCGTGTTTTGAAATGCAACTTTCTGTTGAGTAGTCTTGACAAAAGTGTGTCACTGATGTAAAAGCACTGAATCTTGGTCTTGTGCCTGCAGGGGTCATGAGTTCTTGTGCTGGAGTTCTGCTTTGGGTGGTATCCTCTCAACTCAATGCCAGCCACTGATACGGGAAAAGCCAGCAAATCCAAACTTTATGAACAAATTCTTCTGAAGCACACAGATACCTGCAAACACATGTTGAGGTGTTGTGCACAGACACTAGCATGCAGAGAGAAGGGCATGGCTAAAGGGAGGAACTGTGATTTTCTTAGCTGCAGCGATACACGATGGGGCATCTTCATATTCTTTGTCGTGGTCGAGTTCTCCCAGAAGAAAACTAAGCTGCAATTCTGTGTGTGACTGCAAGGTGATTTTTTAGATTTCTAGTCAAATTGGAGGACTGTCAAATCCTGCAATGCTAAATTAACACAAAAAGATCATTTATTTTAAAGTCACATTTAGCCTTAATGTAATCTGAAGTGCTGCAGTTCATATGTAGTAATTTGCTGCAAAGTGAAGGGAAGGTTATTATAAATAATGTTTGCAAGGGAGTCACCCTAAATAATTACCTACCTGCCTTTTGCTTTTTTGTCTGTTATCAAAAGGTCTGTATCCATAGCGTGGCTAGCTGTAAACTGAGCTTTGCTCTGAATTTCTAGTACTAGTAACAAACATGGTCTGCAATAGTTTAAGGAGTATGTGTGCTGGCTAAATGGCTTTTCTGGAGGAATTATGATTTATGTAGGAATGCTTTGGAGTGATCGTCGACTATGAAGCCTTGCTAACACATGGAGATAATAGATATGACCAGTTCACTGTGCACTAATACACTGCTAGATTCTGATATTTAGCACACTGCTGATATGATTTACTGCTACTGTTACTTACTGGTTAAGAACTAGTTCAGGGTGGAATTGTAAGCCACCTAAATAAGGTCCACACAGTCCAGAGAGTTGTGTCACTGGAGATCAGTAACAGACCCTCCATCCCATCCCAGAAAAAAAATCTTTGGTTGCAGCCTTTGTTTGTTTTGGTTTTGCAAGTTTGGTCACTTTTCTAGATTAAGTCCTGTTTTACTCTTCCCTTGAAATTTATTTAAATAAATTTGAAAACCTTTCTGCTAAGTACCTTGAAGCATCTCTTGCAACTGTTCAGTTACAATCAGTGAGATTGTGGTGTTACTTCTGTCACAGGTGGAGAAAGCTGAAGCTGTTAAAAGTCAGGTTTCTCACTGCATCCCTGTTCTTAGACCGTGGACTGAACATTCGAAAAATCATAAGCAGTATAACCAGTAGCTTGAACTCTGTAGAACTGTTTGATACCATTTTCTTGTCCTCTCCAGAAAGCTTCCCACCACCCTGAGGGGTGTGTGGCCCTCCTGCCCAACATGGAAAATTGACCTTTAAGAATGAAGAATCTTAAAACAAAAAGGCTTATAAAGGTAGTCTTGTGGTTCACGCTGAGCCTTTTGAAGGATAACGTGTTGAGCTTGCGAACGTTTCCCACACCTCTGTTTCATAAATCTCCAGATTTTCTTGTAATGCAGGACACAAGCAACGTGGTGGCATAGAATAAAGTTAACAGACTGTTTCAGAGAACGTATTTAGGATACCCTCCTTCTTTTTCCCTAGTAACTGCTAGGGAAAGATACCGGTAGAAGATACTGGTATAAAACTTGCCCTTCTTAATGAATAGAGCCAGAGGTTGAACTCTTGTTTTTTCCAACTTTTACCATTCTGTCTTTTAATACCCTTCGTGGAAGCGTGACAGAAATAGTGGGAAAATACTGACTACTGCAGAGTTAAATAATCTTGTTATGTAAAATATGTCCCATAAGCTATGGCCATAAGTAGCTAGGACACCTATTCTATTTACAGTCTGCAAGATGACACCTTCAAAACAGGGATTCATAAAATGCTGCCTAAGTGTCATTACCAGTCCAGACCATTTTGTGCCAGTTACTAAAATGGTATTGTAAATCCTTGCGATGTTTGAAAGTTTTTCTGGGCGTACTGTAACTGACATCACAACACAAGCTAGTAAGTCTGTGGTATCTTTGTGGTATGACACCACTTTGCCAGCAGGCCAAAAGTGTGTAATAAAGTCTACATTTTTATTCCTTTCCCCATTGTAATAGTTAGAGATGATAGTTGGAGGAATCAGCAACAGTAAGAAAAGACAAGGAATCCAAGGAAGAAATAAAATTTACCTCCGATACAGTATTTAATGGTAATAGTTATTATATGTTTAAGTGGCAGAGAATTAAGATTGCTCTTCAGAATGCTTTTTAGCTTTTTTTGTTGTTGTTATTACTGCTTAAGTGTCTTCTAAACTTCTCTTCTTCAGAAACTCTGCCCCTCCCTGTTTGGCCTGATGACTGCTAATTTCACACTTACCCTTATTTATATGAAAGCCATGGCAACCACCATACTGAAATGTCATCAAGTAAAGTCCAGCTCTGAATGCTGACTGATGATGCAAAGGTCTGCTCTCTAATAAAATGCGGCCCATGAAGGACGAGCTCCAAAAGGCAACTACGCCCTGTCTTCAAGCATTTGCTCTGATTTCAAGGCTTTCCCATGTGGTGTTGCTCAACATGTAGCAAAACAAGTTCTTGCGAGCCCCTTGAGCATTCCTCCGTATGTAACAGATTAGATATTCAGGCTTCGTTAATTTTTTCCTTCCCCCCCCCCCCCCCMAAAAAAAAAAAACAAACCCAAAACAACAACCAAACCCGGAACAAAAGACCCAACACGAGGAAATCTTGGAGAATTTTTTTACTTTGTTGCAAAGTGCTATTTGTTAATTACAGAGACACTTAGCGCAGTTCTGACATGTGAGCCATCAATGTAAACACTTACTTGCACCAGTAATTTTGCTTTGGTTGCGCTTAGCTACTTTGTAGGGGACAAAGGGAAGGGAGTAAGTGTTGCAATATAGTATTGTGCAATTCCTGGCTTTCAAATAGAAAATGATGAGCAAGTCTGCATAGGCCTCTCACCCACCAAAATTTGGCCACTGATTCTTACCACTCCCACTCTTCTTACATTAGGAATGGGTCTACTGGCTTCTTAAGGTCAAAAGGAGAGAAGGTAGAGATCTTATGAGAGGGCAGCATCCGGGCTGTTCTGCTGTGAAAGGCCCTGAGCCCACTGGGCCTTATTACCTCTAGTTTATGATGTCTGAAGGTAATCCTTGGGCTCCATATGCAGGGTCTTACCAGGAAAGGTGGCTGGATCTGTATTGCTGAATAAGTCTCATGGGTGAAGTAGCTCTTCAGCTTTCCATGTGTTTCAGTCTGTGGAGTTGTAGGACATTCTTCCAGGGCAGTTTCTCTTTCCTGGAGTGGCTCATCTAAGGCTGGCTTCTTCTTCCTGCAGTTTCTGCCTAGACTGAAAATCTTTCTGAGGTTTAGGGGACCACACACATGCCCTCGCAGTGTGGTATTCATGATGGCTAATGTTTTATCGCTCAAAATAGACCCCCTGAGAAAGGAGCAGCTCCGGATAGGTGCAGACTGAGAAAGATGAAATCCATCATTCTTTGAGCAATTATGTCTTTGCATCAGTTGAATAGAGCAACTAACTCCCATCAGCTAAAAAGGAGAGAGCTCTTGGGCAATAGGACCCAGCTTTGAAAGGACTCGGTGGTTTCTGGTGCCTGGTTCTTGCTGAACTTCCGTTACGCAGAAAACGCTTAATGCCCTGCAGTACCATAAGCCTTGCAATATCCTGGGCCGGGGCTGCTGCTAGGGTCACGCAAGTCCTGTGGTCCTCATTGGGATTACAGCAGTGCCACATGCTGATCAACGGGCCAAAGCGATCTCCCGAAAAGGAGAAGCAGCCCCTCCCTGCTGGATAGCCACCAGCATCCCAAGATGTCTTTTTGTCCAAAAGGAGAAGTGTGAGCAAACTGCCACTTCCTACAGCTCTTGAATCCAAACTGGTTCTTCCCAGGCCTTCGGGCATGGCGCTGAAACTTTCTCGTTCAGGATAGCTGTTCAAAACGAAAGGTGGAGACAGAGCAGTTCAGATTTGGCTTTGCTCTTCCAGCAGCTTACGTGCAACTAGTCGGTGGGTGGTTGTCTGCCTACATCCTTTCCTGGGTTCTTGTAAGTTGGGTTTACGTGTACCTTCTTATTTTGCCTTATTAAATTAGCTGGCACAGAGGAAGCCTCTGAGAAAACCTTTCAAAATCTCTGCTTCAGGAAGAATTTTTTAAAAATTACAGTATTTGAATAGATGAAAAAAAAAAAAACCCAAAACAAACAAAAAAACCAAACAACAAAACAAATGACTTTGTATGGATACAGAAATACTTCCCCTTTTTTTTAAACCTGATTATTTTAACAGGTGTGCTGGCAAGGACACTGCACACAGATGGAGGTAATAATAGTGAAACAAAATTCAGTAGCTACTCATTTGCTGGATTTGGTCAGGAGAGGTTTATCAAGGACACTTCTGACAGCTTTTTTTCTGATGCGGTGATATTTTTTTATGTAAACAGAAGCTACAGGGCTTAATAAAATACAACTGAGGATTATGTCCATTGTAATTTTTTTACATTACTTTTACAAACTATGTAGTATTATATTCAAAATACTTATTTCTGAGACAAAGTGGACAATATTAGTTGGCATCTTGCACTTGATTAAATGTAAAACATTTTCTTAATTTAGTGATGTGTTTAGGAGAATACTGTAACTTACTGAATATACAACAGTGATAACTGTGTTTACAATAATTGTCCAATTCCTACTGTTCAGTGGTAGCCAACTTGTTTAAGAATTAAAAGTAAGGCATACTGCAATTGGCAATCTTGGAAGAATTAACTCAATGCTGCTACCACTAAATACTGTGGGATGGATACCATGGGTTTAAATGGCAGCAGAATTGTATTTCAAGCCTCTGTCTTAAGTACTTACGACTAAAAGGCGACTTGCCTTGTGCTCATTTATGTATCCCTGTGTGTAGTACATCAGTTAGAAATCTGTTAATGATTGATTTGTAACACTAGGACCTTTATGGAGATCACAGTGGGTTTTTTGTTTGTTTTCGTTTGTTTCTGAACAGACACTTAGACATTTTGGAATGTATAACATTGATCCTTGTGCTGGAATTGTTTACATGCAAAAAGGTATTTATGATTTTTTGCAAACTGCAATGTGCAATTTTGTACATGTGTTTTAAACTAAAGAGTTTATAAGGAAGATATTGTATGTACAGTACTTGGACATGAGTATTACTTCTTTGATATAAATATCTAGAGGAAAATTAAAATTGCTTTATATTCATATTTTTGGCTGTGTTTTTCATTATTTCAGCAAGAAATTTAGAAGTCAACTTAAGGCATAGTTGTAATTTTGTTGGAAAATCCAAGAAGAATTTGTTGATCTGGGCTTTTTAAAAAATATTTTAAAATCATACTTAATATGCTGCTTCTTTTGGTTGTATCAAGATTTTGAAGTGCAAGGAAGGAAGAATTTCTTCTTGTAAAAATGCTGCTCTTCAGGATAACTTCCCTATATGCTAGAGCAGATGCAACTCAAAAAGTAAGCTTTTAAAAAGAGCAAAAGAGGAGAAGAGAAAGTCCAGCTCTGGTGACATCAGATTTCAGGCCATTACTAAGAAAAGCTGACTGGAGTCGTCAGCACTGTGGGATGGGACTCCAGTTGCCCGTGTCTTGACTTTTCTGTTTCAGCAGAACGAGCGATGGTAAAAACTTCTTGCCATTTAAACTGTTCTGAAGCCACATCTGGAGCAAATCTGTTGAATACAGCAACTCGTTTTCTTTCCCGTGATTGTTCTTATGCCTGTTGCTACATCTTGACATATTCCCAAAGGAGAGCTATTCAGTAAACATCGCCACGTGCTAAAAACACTTCTGAAGTCCCAGTTGAAAGCTCCCCTGCTCTGGGAAGGCAGCCCTGCCTTCCGGAYAGATCCTTCCAAAGCGAGTGACGAGGGGAAGGACTAAGTGCCAAGCCCCACCAAGAATGCTCCAAGGATGCCAAGTTCAAGCAAGAGCCGAGAAGCACGGCAGTGCCGGTGGTGTTGGCTACGCCAGACCATGCCCCAGCACACAGCTGGACCCTGGCTTCTTCTCTAGAGGTGCATGGGTTCCAGATCCGACACTGAAGAAATGGTGGAGTGACTGGTTTCTTCTGGTTTAAGATACGAGTATTAAGATTTCAGAAGCATGTAAAAGTTAGAGGGGGAAAAAAGGAAGCTGTGAGCACACTGTAGTTCAAGCTGTAGTACATTGGCACTTATGGTTTATGACCGCATAATCAGTTTGGTGTGGGATTACTGCGACTTCTAAATCTGAACCATGCCTCCTTCAGTGCTCTGGGAGTTACTTAATGCTTTTTAACCTCCATGTTGTGCATGGCTGCAGGCTGTTTCACACATGGTAGCCAGACCACTCCGCTCTAAGACAGATTTCTTCCTGGGAGAGTCTGTAGCACCCTTGCAATAATCTTGATGCTTTCCAAATTAAATACAGAGGGGAGGCAGAACAACAAGATGGTGAGAGCCTTTAACGCTTTGATAGATGCTTGAGGGTATTGTTGCTAATTTTGGGCATCAGTTTGAGCTTCAGAGCCTARTTCCATAGAAAAGTGGTTTGAATTTGTGGTATAAGAACCGATCTACTTGTTCTCTTTAAGCTTTCAGTTCTTCTGGCCTTGAGTGTCTCAGAGTGGTGCCTTCAGAATTGCTCAGGGAGGAGATAGTTTAGACTGATTGTGCTCTATTATCCACAGGGTATGGAGTAAAAGCTGGGTGCTTTGCATTGGTTGAATAATCTGCAGGATTTTTTTTTTCTTCTGAGATGGTCCCTTTCTCCTCCTGCTCTGTCTCGGGGGTCCTTGCAAGAGTGGAACAGACATGGCCCTTGCACATCTTCCAAAACCAGTGTCCTAAGGTAGTAATTCAACAGGTCATCACTTATTCCTGGGCACTGCCCATCTTCTAGACTAAGTGAGGCAAAGGCCTAATGGTGCTTTTGCAGCCTACTATTTCTTTTCCTTCAGCCTGGGTGACTCAGGTTCTGGCATATGGCCCTCAGGTGGATCTGGCAATTGCATCAGTTGCCAGAAGTCAAATAGCAGGTGACACGCAAAAGCTGTGAACCTCTCTTGCTTGTCCTGATGTGGGCTGGTTACTTTCTGTTTCACCTGCAGCTGGCTGCATTAAAGTAATTTTTAAAAGTTTTCCCTTTCTCTGGTGTGACGTAGCAATGTGCAAGATATGACACACAAGTTGTGTTGGGTTTCCCCCCACCAACTGTAAATGAGGTCAGGAAGTGTAAATGACAAGATTTCAGCACATTTGGGCAGATGTCTCATCATCTGAGCCATCCTGCTGAATCTGAAATTCGTGCCTTCGTCATTCTTGCTGCAGCTCTCAAATGTCAGTCCCAGAAAGACCCTGCCACAGGGGAGGTGGGGAGCCGACAACTGTAACCAATGCATGCGTCAGTTCAGAGAGGTGGTTGGATGGATGGAGGCTGTTCCCTCCTGTCAGCCTGTGACCTGCAAGTCAGGCAGGGCTGGAGGTGTGACTCCTGAGAGTCCAAGTTGCGAAGGCCCATCACAGCTCCCTGGATATGTGTCATGTCCCATGATTTGACTGCTATGGGTAATGCATCCTAATGATTGAGTTTTGGAGGGTATCATCTCAAAGATCATTCTTCAGGAATAAAGTAACCCAGACCAGGAGGTGCAGGAGGAGACAAACAGGGCAGCCAGATCACATCATTTCTGACCATCTCCTTGCAGCTTTTAGTACTCTGTGGACGCACCTAGAGTCAGCCGCTCTCCGAGCCGTACTGTTGTGTTAAGTGGACTCCTGCTCTGCTCGGACCTGGCAGCTCCTGTGCACCTGTAGCCACAGAGTCACATAACCGGCAACACAGCAGCTCTGGACACYGCACTACCTAAGCTAAATAAGCCTGGGATTAAATGTCCATCCTTTGCTCAGCCTATTGGTTGTTTTTTTTTATTTTAATCAAGCAGGTTTTTTCCTTTGGACCTGGTAGAGCAGTCTCTCTGCAGTTTCCATAGGGATCTTGCTGCTCCTGGTGACTGGCAGGCAGGACAGCAAACAGCTCAGTCATCCATGGCCCTGAGCTGTGGGCCCAACTGAAAGGAATATGAAATGGGTTGTTAGCTGCAATCATTGCATCTGCTTAGCAGCCTCAGTGAGGGGCCTTAAGCAAATCTTACCCCTGAAGGAGGTTTCCAGCTACCCGTGGCCTGTGCTCTATAGTGGAATAGCCGTGCCCCTGCATTACCCTATTCCTCAGCAAACAGCTGGACCTCCTGATGCTCTGCAAGTCCTGATGCTTATACGCAGTTGCAAAGAGAAGTTCTCTGCCTTCCTTTCCACCCCGTTCCCATCCTTTCTCTGTGCCTGAGCTCTCCTTTGGTGCCTCCCACTCACCACTTTTCTCTAACCCTAACGTTGCGTTTCCATCTGCTCCCTCCGGCTGCAGCTGGCAGCCTCCCCAGCTCCCCAGCTCCCCTCCCTCTCTCCCTGCCTTCCTCACCCAGGTGTGTGGGGGTACTTCTCTGCCCTGCAGCCTGCTGAATACACCCTCCTGAAGAGAGAAGGACAGAGAGAGTGCATACCGGCAGGAGTGTTCCCCTCCATGGTTTCATCTGTCAAAACAGAAAAGAGGAAAAATCTCAGTTCAATGAACTAGTAAGCTGACCGACAACCACAGCTGTAGAGGAGAGGCACTGCCTAACACGTAGGCGCCGTGAGCCCCCAGGGTCAGCACGGCCTCGCTCTCCTGTGCTGGGCAGGACCAGGGTAAAGCCACGGCGAGAACGTGGCCCTAAAAGCTGGGTGGGCTTTGTGGATTTGCCCCTTGGCTCCAAGCAGCTGCTGGATCTCACTTCTCTTTGCGGGTTCATGTTTAGCCTACTTAAATGGGGGAGAAAATGAAGGAAAATCCCAGAGAGAAAATTACACAAAATTGAGACTAATGTAAATACTTTGGGGTAAAACACCATCACTGGGGATACTTGTAACTATTTCCCAAAACACACTTCAGAAAATCGGCAACTTGAAGGGAATTAAGAAAGCACAACAGAGGTGCCAGATTACCTGATCCCTTCAAGTTGCTGATTTAAGAAAGCACAACAGAGGTGCCAGATTACCTCTGCTGTTTTGCCACAGGGCAAGGCTCTCCAGCGTTTGCAGTTGGAGATTAAGTAAGAGTTGACTGGGGGGGAATATATTCCAGTCTCTTTCTCTCTTCACTGTAGTCTTTTGAGGAGAGATGGAGATTTAACTCCAGCTGCTGGCCAGCTGGGTTGATCTCAGGAGATTAACAACTCTCCTTCCTCACCTATAATTTCTCTCTTTCACAGTGCGGCTATTTTTAGTGGGTGGTGGACAAAATGCTCTCTGACTGACTATTCTGAAGTCTGTTTCCAGACTGCCTGAGAGCATGCACTGTGGATAAGACAGCCAAAACCCAGCTGTGCAAATGACTGGCCATCTCATTAAATCATGGAATATCTTCAACCCTCAATATCCCCCTTGGATCACCCTATGCCTTTCTGAAGGTGCTGGAGTCCCACTGATCACTGATTCTGGAGATTTTAAGGGACACTCTTGCCCATGGGCCACTGTTCAGGAACAGCCACGTGGGCTTTCCAGTGCCTGCGTAGCTATGACTCTGGCAGCGTGACTCACGACAAGCCTTTCCTAATGCCTTGCCAGCTAATCCTTTCAGTTTCTTTAAATGAGACATGGGGCAAATGCGACTCATTGTCGTTTTCGGGAAATGACAGATTTGCAAAGCGTGGCCCAGGGGAGTGCCCACCTTGTGTTGCGCGCTGGGATCAATGTGCAGCTGCCTCCTGCCCTCACTCCCTTTCCCTTCTACTTTCAATATTAGCATCGCTACTTTCCTTTTGACAGCCAAAACCAGGAGAGACTTTCTAGTGTCCTCTGTTGCCTTTATGTGAAGTGAATGTGCTGGGCTAGAAAGAGAAATTGCTTGAAGGGAAGAATTTGCCACATGTCAAACTGCGTGCTGCCGTTGCTTTATTAAAAGCACACACTTTGATTCCTCGCTACACACACCAGCTTTGCAAGAAGCTCCAGGAAGGTGAGTCCCTCCTTCTTGGACAGATCCGTGTCTGTTACAGCTGGGCACTGTGGTGCTGGCGGCCGGGCTGGTGCATCATATTTACCGCTTCGTACTGCTTCTCACTACTTCATGCCACTGCAGCAGCAGCCGCACCACCTCCCCAATGCAGGCATCCTGCAACAGAGCATGTCCGCCTGGCTGGGAACTGTTACAACAGCTAGAGCATGACCTTTCGGTGTGCTGTTCTCCCCCAGTACCTGCCAAATTAAAACCATGTGGGGCCTTCTGCAAAGCTGCTGCTCCACTCTGACAGCCCTCGGGGTCTGCATCAGCACTGGTGTTAGTCCTGTGTAAACTTCCCCCGGTGCATCAGGGCCATCTTTGCTGTCAGGGCACATAGGGAGCCCTTCAGGGGTCTTTGCCCTGCTGCCGTGTAACAGGAAGGGTCTGGCTGCACTTCTGAGCTTTTGAGGCTGTGAGCTCAGGAGAGGGGAAAAAAAAAAGAAAGAAAAGAGAACAGGGAACTTCATTTTCCTCTTCCTCCTTCAACACTACATCGGGGCTCTTCCGAGGGGAGTACAGGGTAGCCAGCCAAACCGAGAACCCCACTGAGAGCGTCCCGGGAAGGATGGACCTGCAGCTGCCTTAACCAGACAATTTTGCCAAGACAAGGGAGACCCAGGCAGCCTTCCAGGCTTTTTCAGGCACAGCACTCCTCATGGTCCACAACTAATAATTTTATCTAGCTTGCATCTCCTCATGGGAGCCCAGCCCAACGGAATAAAACTACACACATAATTAAATGCAGCCCTCCCAAGCGACAGCTCTGCACGCAAGGCACCTGCAGGTGGGTGAAAAAGGTGCAACCCCAAGCCTCCACTCGTCTGGGCTTGCAGCAGACCAGAGTCCCAGCAAACTGAGGCACAGGGGCTTAGCATTTACACAGAGGTCCACGGAAAGCAGGCCTGGTGTCTGCCCTTTCTCTTCGACTCCTGGTGCTTACTGCTGTGCTGGGCTCTGCTGGCACACTCCCCAGCAAGGACACGCTTGTTGCAAAGACTCCAGGCAGGTTTGACAGCCCAGACATCTCTGCCCTTGTGCTGTCTCTTCTTCCTCCAGGTTTGCCAGCACCAGGGAAGGCAGGCACGCAGGAGAGCAGTGCGCACAAAGCCCATGCCCTTGTGACTTGGTATCTATTTGAACACCCCAGGGTGTGGGTGGAGCAAGCACAATGTTCAAGGCACTGAAGTGAGAACCTGGGCAAACAGGAGTGAGGTAGCGTCTGAGACCACAAAGCAAATATTTGCCTGCAACACACTTTGGCAGACAACTGAAAGGCAGCCAGCAAAGGGTGGAGAAGTCCGGTGGAGACAAGGCACTGCTTGTTTGCTCAGCCATGCAGAGGACATAAATGCAAAGCCAGGGCCATTCAGGCCTCTCAAGCAGCCGTAAAAGGTGAAAAACAGGAGTGGGCCAGTCACAGCCAGTCTACACGTGCCTAAATGCCCTCCAAGCACAAGTATGAGAATCATCTCAGAGGTGGCTCACCTACCTCTGATCTGCTGGCTTGTACCTCTGAGAAGCAGCTTTCCAGGCAGGGAGAAGGAGGGAAAAGACCCTCCTGTGCTGTCTCTCTTCCTCCATGTCTGCGGCAGGAGCTGCCCACTGCTGAGCCCTGGCTGGGGAGGTTGGGGCAGGGGGGAACACAGCTAGCACCAGCTCCTGACCCCATCTTGAGCCTCCAAACCTACTGTTTGCTTACTGCATGGTCAAACAAACTGCATTTAYCTCCTGCTGGGTCTGTGGCATTGCGTGTTTCATGATCCACCCAGCTGGGAACCTTTCTGCTACGTGGTAAGGTGCAAGGGCAGATCATGCCTTTGACACTGTCTCCCACAGCATTCTCCTAGAGAAGCTGGTGGCTTGTGGCCTAGACAGGTGTACTCTTCACTGGGTAAAAAACTGGCTGTACGGCCAGGCCGAGAGACTTGTGGTGAATGGAGCGAAATCCAGTTGGCGGCCGGTCACGAGCGGTGTTCCCCGGGGCTCAGAATTGGGGCCGGTCTTGTTCAATATCTTTACCAATGATCTGGATGAGGGGATCGAGTGCTCCCTCAGTAAGTTTGCAGACGACACCAAGTTGGGCGGGAGTGTTGATCTGCTCGATGGTAGGAAGGCTCTGCAGAGGGACTTGGACAGGCTGGATCGATGGGCTGAGGCCAACTGTATGAGGATTAACAAGGCCAAGTGCCGGGTCCTGCACTTGGGTCACAACAACCCCATGCAATGCTACAGGCTTGGGGAAGAGTGGCTGGAAAGCTGCCTGTCAGAAAAGGACTTTGGGGGCGCTGGTTGACAGCCGGCTGAATATGAGCCGGCAGTGTGCCCAGGTGGCCAAGAAGGCCAACGGCATCCTGGCCTGTATCAGAAATAGTGTGGCCAGCAGGAGTAGGGAAGTGATCGTGCCCCTGTACTCGGCACTGGTGAGGCCGCACCTTGAATACTGTGTTCAGTTTTGGGCCCCTCACTACAAGAAGGACATTGAGGTGCTGGAGCGTGTCCAGAGGAGGGCAACAAAGCTGGTGAAGGGTCTGGAGAGCAAGTCTTACGAGGAGCGGCTGAGGGAACTGGGACTGTTTAGTCTGGAGAAGAGGAGGCTCAGGGGAGACCTTATCGCCCTCTACAAGTACCTGAAAGGAGGTTGCAGCGAGGTGGGTATTGGTCTCTTCTGCCAAGCAACTAGCGATAGGATGAGAGGAAATGGCCTCAAGTTGCGCCAAGGGAGGTTTAGATTGACATTAGGAAAAATTTCTTTACTGAAAGAGTGGTTAAGCATTGGAACAGGCTGCCCAGGGAAGTGGTGGAGTCACCATCCCTGGAAGTATTTAAAAGACGTGTAGATGAGGTGCTTAGGGACATGGTTTAGTGGGCATGGTGGTGTTGGGTTGACGGTTGGACTTGATGATCTGAGAGGTCTTTTCCAACCTTAATGATTCTATGATTCTATGCATCAGCACCCCACTTGCCCCGCTCCTCCACCCAAAAAAACACTGGGCTAGGCAGAATTAGACCCCCTTTATGTTCAAGGGATCAGATTAAAAAAAGCAGAAAATAATATTTTGTGGTGCCTTTTTCTGAGCAATAGCAAAACTCAGGCTCTGTCTGGATCAGCAATGTTCGGGTTGGGGTGAGGGGGTGACCTTCTTTTTTTGTACCTTGTTTTGCTGTTTACAAAACCTGTGTGTATCCTGCTTCCTCAGACACATTTGGTAGCACAGAGGAGGCTTCATCCTGGTGGCCCCAGAAGTGGGTGTCTTGATGTGACTATGTCCATGTCCCCCCCCAGTGCCAGGAACCACTGGAGCAAGGAGCCCTGGCTCCGGGCCAGGCAGGGAGCACAAAAGCATCCTTATGTTTCAAACTGCCCCTCTCCCAAAAGATTTCAGATGGTTTCTCCTCAGTTTTCTCCCAATCATCCTTTCACTGTTAAAATCCACATTGAGTTAGACACCGTCTTCATGTTCAGGGGTGAAAACCTGTTAATGTACAGCTGTACCCCTGGAGGGAAGCCTCCTAGCCCCTCTGGAAATGAGGAGGGGCTGGATGATACAATCCAACACCTGAAAAGAAAGAGAAACACTCACTCGTGTCCCCAGGGGATGGTTCACCCTCCGTCCCTGGACTGGATAATGCTTCCTCCCTGCAGTAACTGCTGGGGGTAGGAGGAGACCACGGGGTGGGGAGCCCCACATGAGGTCCAGCCACCACGACCTGCCCTGCTCCCTGCACCATTGCCTTTCTCCTCACCTCTGGGCTGCACGCAGGCACGGCAGCATAGGCTCTGCCCCGGGGATAAAGCCTGCCCAGCACAGGCATCCACCCCACACCCCCCAGGGAGCACCCCGGGGAGGAAGGGCTGTTGGTACTGTGGGGAAGGAGGCTGTTTTCTCAACCAAGCAGTGCTTCCCACAGGGTAATGCAAAGGATTTTTATCTGTGTTGCTCTGCACTCCCTTGTTATCCCAAATCTGCTGCAAGCTGAAAACATGATACTGCGTTCTGGGAAACTGCTGGTCCCAAGTTGGTGAGACCGTGGGGCCATTTGATGCAGCTACCTGGCTGACAGCAGCAGGCACTTCAGAAAAGAGTAAGGCGGGATAAAAGATCTTCCTCCAGCTACTGCTGATGAGCATTTGGGAACTTTTGGAGGGAGAGGTTGCTCTGGGGCCTCTACATTTAACAGTTCTCATGGAACTCGTGCCACAGATTTGTTTAGAAGCTTTTGGAAACCACACAAACTCCTGACATTGCCAGCTCCCGCAGCAGAAGTTAACTGTGCCTCTTGTGAAGCAGCTCGTCCTTTTGCTGAGTGTAGGACCTATTCTCTGCAAACTCCATGGGGTGTCACCTAGACCTGGTGGCATGAGAAGCAGTGAATAGTGGTTTTCCTGTTCACAGTTCCCATTTGAGTCCTAGTTCCTTAGACCTCTACTGTACCTTCTCTGTTTTGCAGGTTAAGAGTCCTAGTACCTTTGCCATGTCCTGGCACAGAGCTATTCCGTACTTCTAGCTCCTTGGAGTCTGTCCTGTCCTGTCACTGCACCCATCTTAAGATGGAGAGACCAGAACTAGGCGGAGGGCTCACAATGCAGACACATCAGAGAATTAGTTAATTACCTTTATTCCCTTCCTCGTAATTCTCAACCTTTTGTCTCCTTTTCTGACCACTATTGAGCACACCAAACCATTCACAGCGCCTCCTGGGTCTCTTCCTGAGYGGCAGCAGCTGATGTGGAGCCCATCAGCCTGCAGCCATGGCAAGGGTTGCTGTTGCCCCATGCACACTACTTCATGTTCATCAAAGCTGAGTTTCATTTGCCACTGTATTGCCCAATTACTTTGACATTGTGGGAGCCTTCTGCTGTCATTAAGTAAAGAGATACAGCTTGCTAGATTCCTGGCTTCCAGGTAAACCTTGAAAATCTAAGTAAAGGAGCAGGATTCCTGAGTTTGCAAAGAGTCTGAAACAAGAGCATAAAGGTACAACTTACCCTGTCCCCAAGACAGCCACTATTGCTGCTTGTCAGAAGAACAGAGATGAAGGATTGATATGCAGAGATCTACCCCATCCACTCTTGTTTGAGTTGTTTTCCTTTCCGGGCAGCCTTTAGAGCTGGTTATGCCTTTGGAAAGCCTAAGGCTGCTCCAAACCCTGGATTGCACTTCAGAACCCAGTGTTGTTGCTGGGGAATGGTGACTTTCCCCACAGCAGATGGAGCTCACATGTGACACTCCGTACACTATGTATCATCTATTTACATCTTTTTTTACATTAGCAACAGATGGCTTGGCATAATTATTTTTTTTAAATTAGGGGGAAAATGTATCTAAAACTTCACACATTTTCTGGAGCCTATGGTTTTTGCTTTTACAGCACCAATGCTGAGGTCTTAGCAAAAGGACCTCCTTCACCCTTCCATTGCCTTCTGTGAAGAGGTGTCACATTAAAGATGCAGGTAGAGAGGATGGCAGTAAGCAAGCAGAAACTCTCCCAGTCATACAAGGGGCAGAGAAAAAGGCAGCTCTGAAGCAAGGAGGACAAAAGGGAGAAGAAACAGACTTATGGGCAGTAATAGGAGGGGAGGGGAAGAAGAGAAGCATTAGTGCTGACAAACCTTACCTTCAAAAGCTGATCGGACTCAAGTCCTACAAAAACATAAGCATGTGTCAGAAACATAAAGCTTAGCAAAACATGAGTTCAACAGTTGGTTTCTTCTTGTTCCTCTTTTGGCATATAAGGCTGTAGGCACTGGGTCCCTGCTATCAAATTTTTCTCAGGAAATATGAGGCTTGGTGGGGAGGAGGGTTAATGTAAACCAGGACTTTCCCATCCTCATGTGACTCCCAAAGCTGGGGCTGTAAGCAAGCTGCCAGCTTGGTTTGACTTAGCAGTGCTGATGCTGTCAGAAGAAAAGAAGAGACACTTATTAAGGCCATGGGAAGAGATACAGGATAGACCAAGAGCAGCCAAGGTACTGAAATCTCTTTATCAGACCACATTTGCCTGGAAAACAAAAGGTCTTTGAATGACGAGGGATGAAAAACATCCGCAAAATTGCCAGATGCAAGCATCATCCTTGTGCACAGTGTCAAGCCTTGTGCACTGGCAATGTGCAAGGCTGCTGCCATCTGTTGGGAGGTGGCTGGGGCTTGGTGGGAGAAGGATGTCAGAGGAGGACATGAAAAGGCTGTTGAGACATAGGGGGTTTAATCTGCATCCTTACTGCAAAGGGCCGCATCAGAGGGAAAGGAGCCCTCCATGGGTTAGCGCATCTGTCCACAACCTCGTCAATGCTGTAGTACTGTCCATAGGCAAGTGTCTGATCTGCCTTGTGCCAACAGGAAGGAGTAGAATGGTGGGCTTTGGGTGGAAAATATTTTTGATTGCAACAGTGYCTGTGAAACATATCTCAGAGAACAGGCACACAGGCAATACCAAGATCTGCAGACAGAGCTCTGGGCAAAGGCTGCAGGACACCTCGGCGGTCAATGGACCAGTGGGCGCTGTGTTTATAAGTGGGTCTTTCCCAGCTCAGGCATGTACATCTGCTGTCTGACATGTTGTTCTTTTGCTAGATTATTTTGACCCATGGACCTTTGCTGCAGTAAATCAGATGATGTGCCTACTGGTTCTTGCTTGGTGTTTCTTAGCGAGCAAACATGGTATGGTGGGTGGATGCAAAGCTAGTTTACATTTTTACGCTAGTTTTACTCCTCTGTAAGTCCTACTCAGTAATGACTAATCCCCAAGTTGATTCCCCTTTCCCATTCGGATTATTTTATTTTCACTAGATTTTGGTACTTAATAAAGTTTAACCATTTAGGGTCTACCTGTTGTCATTTTTCACATGCTATAAGGACAAGTGGCTGGCTCTAAGGTAGTACCCCAGTACTGCTGATATGTAGCAGCAAATCCCAAGTTTATGGTTAAAGCAAAGGCAATGGAGATTATAAGACACAGCCCCTCCAAGAAAGCATAAATACTTAAGGAAAATGCACAGAAAGAGCAGATTGCAAAAGAAACTATGGCAAATGCTTACAAGGAGTCAGGTGAGACACCAAGACCAGGTGCACTACCCCGAGGAGCCCACCCATCCTGGGTCTATCCATGAAACTTCCCATAATGGCAGGGACAGCTTGGGCCATGCAGCCTCTGCTTACCTGCCATCATCTTTACCAGGAAGAACACTACCCAGGAGTCACTCCCCTGGCTGAAGCAAGGAGGACACACAAGCAAACCGATGCTATGCTCCTCTGTGAAGAGTTGTGCAACTCTTTCATTCCCACTGGGCTCAGGTCACTCTGCCTGCAGCAGCTCAAAGAAAGGCAGCAACAGACGGCCTGAGAAGCCAGGTGGCCCTCAAAAAAGCTGGAGAGGCCTGCAACCACCTCAAGGAGCACAGCGTGAGAAGACCCACCCTCCTAACAACCCCACTGGCTCACAGGGGTGCTGGGCCAGCTGCCACCTCCAGCTCAGCCCTGGCACCAGGGATCGGCTTGCCTCTCCAGCGTGCGGTGAAGCTGCTCTTGTGGTGCTGAGGGTGCAGCAGGGCAGGTCTTGCCTTGCTGTGGCTCCCCTCCATCAGCTCGCCGACACTGGGACCCATTGCCCAGGCTGCAGCTGCACCCTGGCCTTGCTTTTTGGCTGTCTCACATTCTTCATGGGATCAGCATGGGCCCCTGTTAGGATCTGATCTCACAGCCCTTTGCAAGGCAGCATACCTTACTGGGGGCGGTTCTTTTAGGCATTTCCCAGCAGACGGGGGGTCCCCTGGCTCCTTCTCTCTCCTCCAAAGGGTAAAGATCTGCCTACTTCCTTCTTCCGTTCCTGGCAGTGAAACACCAGCAATCTCCTGGCTTACGAGGACATGTTTCAGCTATTCCCTACGCTCCTTTGCCCCAGATCTACCGTGGCGTCTGCAGTGCCCCTGTGAGTCAGCGAGGCACTCAGTGGGGGCAGCAGCTCTCTGCAGAGCAGGAGGAAAAGGTCTCCTGGGGCTGGGCTAACATGGCTACTTCTGCTGATGATCTAACTTCTAAAATTACTGCTATCAATCATCTGTTTCTTCTGAGCAAGGTGAAATGAATCAACAACGAAGATCTGAATCCAGGAAAGGGTTTGCCTAGCAGCCCAGAACGGGAAGTTCATGGGATTTCCAGAGAAGCAGCTTTGCCGACACCGTGTTGTCAGTCCTTGTGGTTTTAATCATGTGTCTTATATGTTGGGTTTTTTTCTAGGGCTCTTGCAGTTGCAATATGATTACCAAGTTCTCTCTTCTTCTTTTCATATTGAGACAATCCTTGCTTGTGGGAGCTGTGAACAAAACCATGAGAACAAGAACCCCAGGGGCTCAAAATACCCGTATGTAAATAAACGGTAACACCACAGAGATTATTTTCAAAGCAATGCCTTGTTTTTCATCAAGAAAAGACTTGCACCCGACAACCTCAGTGACAGAGAAAACCAGTCTCTCCAGACATGACTGAAACTGTATGCAATAGCTCCTTAGTACATGGGCTCTTCTCCAGCCTCCCAGGCGCAAATACAGCCCTGCCTAACTGGAGGTCTGCTTTGATACCATGCTTCTACTGGTCTTCATTCTCCACTTGCAGTTATCAAACCAGGAGGCATTGCTGAGGGCAGTTACAGGCATAAGCCAAAAGGTTGCTGGACTTCAGGTCCTTCATCCTTCTTGGGGAAAGGCAGCAGACCCAGGGTGCCCAGCTCCTTGTGTGGGGAGGAGGCAGAACCACGGAGCTGTACTTGAACTGTCTTCTTCAGGTTGCTACAGAAGGAATTTAACCATTTAACCAGACACATTTCTACCTTCCTTCCTGATGCATGGCCTATGAGATGCAAGAGAGTTAAGGGGTTGGCTGGAAGGGATATTCAGGGGTAAGGTGTGAACTGTTGTGGTATGTGAGCAAGGGATTCATCAAAATTTGCTTTGTAATCTTTACTGTGGTCCTTACACACCACATTAAGAAAGTGGGAGGGGAATGAACAAAACTACAGAAACATGCAAGGAAAAGAGAAATGAGACTAGAGCAGCTTCAGGTTGGTTGGTTGGATGCTGAAAACCCTAGATGTGATGAAAACATAAACCATAAACTGTCATAAACCAGCTCACTGATGAGGCATATTACAATAGTTATTTTGAGTCAACCTGCATTAAATTGAATACTGTGACCCTCCTTAGAGCCCAGGCACAAAGGCAACAGCATCAGGCAACACCAATCCCTGGCACCCAGACGGTGAAGAAGGCAAGAAAGACAAAAGCGTGACCTTCTGCTCTGGAGAGTAAGGACACGTCCCATGGGATGATGGGAGGCCTCTCCCTGAAAAAGGTGATTTACTCAGGAGTGCTTGCACTGCCCTGTATAAAGTGTGGCCCGCATTATTTTCAGGTTCTGCTGCCTCCCCATCTTGGTAAAAGAAGAATTAAGTTTCCAGAATGAAGGCACAAAGGGGGAGGGGGGAGAAAACGATTCTCGACTGTGAAGCATAACATATGCTAGCACAAAGCTGAACAGCTTTCCATGCAACATATTCTAGCCAAGCTATTAGTAACACCTGATACACCCATGGTTCCCCATCAGTTACCTGCCAGCAATGAGCAATTGACTCAATATTATCAATTATGTTCCTTTCCCCAATCCTTTCCTCCCACCAATTAAGCATCTGTTGATCATGAGAAATAATCCTCTTCTTGGAAAATATGGACAAACAATGAGTTTTTGTAATGAAATGGAATATTATTGTAAATAATTATTAAGGTGTCCCAAAATAAGGTGGAGCCCTATCATTACCCCAGGGATTTTAAGCACTGCTATTTAGCAAAACTCCTGGGGAAAGGTAAGCTGGTCAGGTCTGCCGGCTGATGCACACAGGTAACGTGTTAGAAACACCAGCAGCAAGACAGACTTGGTCAGATCAGGATTTCTCTGGTCCCACATCTATTAAGGCCCAGACCAGCTGCCTTGAAAGCAGCCACCTTTTCATTCATCTGCCCCTTCCCCAGGCAGGACTAGCTGTACAGAAGCCAGTCCCCGCAGACGTTAGCCTGCCTTCAGAAGCCTCCCACCAGAGGTTCCACCAATGCCCCAGACAATATCCTCTCCTGATTCACTTCAGCAAGTTTCTTCTGATCTAAGTCTCATTTGCTGCAGTTCAAGCTCACTGCTACTTCCTCCAGTCATACCTAATGCAGAGAGTAGCATGCCCTTTTAACACATTTAAAGACTCATGTCTTCCTCAGTCTACCCTATAGGCAAAATACCAGTCTCTCCAAGCTTTCCTCCTGGATGTATTTTCTAGAGTTTTCATCATTCTTGTGCCTTTTACCTAGTATTAGCATAAACAAAGAGAGACAAGATATTTAGATGTCCTCATACAGGGCCATACAGTACCAGTAAGAGTAGATGACACAATTAGGAATTTTCTTTAAGAGGACCTTTTTTGTTCCCCACCACCGCCTTTGATTTAATCCACTCAACAGAGCAGCCCTAACGCTTGCCATGAAAGTTGCAATAGAAGTACCCATGGCAAGATCTGAGATTACCTGGGCAAGAATGAAATGTATTTATGATAGACTTTCACATGAATGCTGAAGTGACAAACATCTTACATAAGGCAATGCGATACAGAGCAGGGGCATACAGAGAGACTGAATCCAAGTCGTAGTATAGGAAACTCAACTCTAACCTCCTGCCTGCCTCATTTTGCAGCATTAATTATTTATTTTATTACTTGCATTGACTTCTCACTCCCTGAATTAACAAAATCCCTGGTTTACAGAAAGCACCTCTACTTACCACACTGCCGAATGATGTGCCGTCCATGTGGGAACAGCACCTGCAGCCCTATCTCTGCCCTAAACGTCTGCAGGTCCCTGAGCTGAGGGAATCACAGATGGAATGAAATTTAGCAGCTTCTTCCCCAGGCCAAAACCCCCGTGCCCGCAACAGGGAAGAAGGCAACCCACTAGGATACATCTCAAAGAATCAGGGATAATGAGACTTACTACTATGTCTCCTTGGAACAAATGCCTGCGTGGCTTCCAGTATTGGTGACTAACAGGCGGTTGCCTGTTTGGTTGGCAGTTGGAAGCAGAAAACCCACCTACAACTGCAACCATACAACAGACCTTCTAAAACAGCCATCTACTCTGCAGCCTTGGCTGAGGAACTCTCGAGTGTTTAGCTGAGCTTCCCACAGCAAGCACAGGGGCATCAGATGGAAGGAAAAGTGTGTACCCATCAAACTTTCAACCTGATTTAATAGCTTCTTACCAAATACATAATTACATGTTTTTCCATAAATACTGGAACCGTGTACCAAAGCAGGCTACAAAGTTCACCTCTGAGTCCAGAAGACTTGGCCTAACTTGGCTCTGGACTTCCCAGCTAAGACTTGTTGGACATTTCTTAGCAGAATGGATCATGTCTTCCTGATGCCCAGGAGCCTTTCATGGCATGAACTGGGAAAAGCACAGGCCAGTCACACCCAGTTCTTTCCTGCCCCACCGCAGCCTTCATCCTTCCTGTAAACCTACAGAGACTATTCGCTGTTTCCTTCAATTTACTTCACTAACTGGATTCTCATCCACCTGCTTTATGCTTTTGTTTCCTTGGAAGACTGATATGTGAAGGTGCTAATTAATCATCTGTACTGGTTTATCATCCTGAAAGCTTAGTGCCCATGGATCCAAAGGTACTGGTTGGACTGCTCAGGGAAAAGACATCTAATGTACAATATACTTTTGGGACTAAGATCTTAGAAATTTTGTAATCCTTATAATGGCAATAATAAAGATGAAACCCACTGAGTTATCTCTGCACATCCTGTCCACAGACACCAAGATAAGAATCGATCAAGACTGCAGAAGTGCTACCGCCAACTTCAGCCCAGGGAAGGGGGAAAAGGGGGAATAAAACAATTTCCCACCCAGAAAGTCAATAAAATAAATCAAGAGAATCTCTTACTTTAATAGCAATTTATTATCATTAAAAGTAACAACAAGTAGGTTTAAATCCTTTTGTCTTAAAAATCTCATGTAATGCACAGGTCACTGGTACAGTTCTATGAAACCTATGACAAAATTGTATCCCCAAATCACACCGTTCTGCCTCATCCTCATAGACGTCAATGGTGTGGGACACAAACAACACAGAAACAGATCGCTCTATACAGCACTTGTCATAAGGATGATCATTAGGCCTCAAGAYGCTACAAGTTATTCTGTAAGAGCTATTAAGTAGAACTTTAGTTTTCCCCTTTGTTAATATTGCTGGAACAATCAAATATTTCACACAGGTTTTGGTGAAGCCATAAGAATCTTCTAAGAACTGTATTTTCTCCCTGTTATCTCTTCTTTGCTGCTAAAGTTTTCCTTTTTTGCTTTTCCCCCCTTAATGGCACGGCTGCCACATTCCAGGGTACAAAACCGCAGCGACGTTTGCAGTCACTCTCCACAGAGCATCACGTATTTCCTTCACATTCTGAAGCCAGTGCTCAGCTCTAGCACTTAACCTTTAACATTGCTGCCAGAACAACTTGGCAGCACACAGTTCAGGAATACTACATGCTCATGTATTAATCTCCAGCTTCTTGGGAGCTCTAGAGCTTAAGTTAAGCTCAAGCTAAGTAGCCAAGATAGCTAACTTACAGCTAGTTCAGATTTGTGTAAAGGAGCAGCAGCCAGACACTGCAGGACAGATGCATCTTCACATTACAGCTGTTCACAAAAAGGCCTGAACAAGTCATAATACTGTTCATCAGTGGCTTGCAGGACCAAAAAAAAGTCTCCACAAGCAAGCACGCATATTGGTGAAAAGGAAGGATGGTCCTAATTCTGTCAAGCATTTAATGTGTTGAATTTAAGCTTACAATGTTACTCAATATTCAAAAGTAAGCAGAAGCCTCTGAGTGAAACCTTTCTGGCTAGCAGAAATGTAGTGAAGGAAGAAACAGAACACAGGTAAACTTTACATAGCTACTCAGATGTGGCTTGTACATGATTTCAGGTAAAGAAGAAGGTCTGTTCTTCAGGAGCAGACCCCTTAGATGGATATTTCTGCATGAACTTCACAGTAGCATGTGGAATTGGGGAGCTCAATGAAAACAAATCAGTAAGCAGCTTCATGTACATCTATATCCACTCTGGATTTAGAGAGTCATTGGAAAAGTATAAACACAAACATATGGAGGAGGTACTAGATCAACAGATTCTATGAACACACTCCAGTTGTTCTACAACAGCAGTTCACACTCTTCTCTAAGCAGACCCACAAGTTAAACTCCAGGAGAAAAGGGGGTGTTAAATTTACTCAATTAAAAATACTTTTCTGGAGTTTGCTCTCAGCTGGATCTCTTGGGAAAAAAACAAAACCAAAACAATGCTTACAGCAAAACTGCAAAATCCTGTCTTACCCAACATCCTAAACTACTATCTTGTTTTGTAAATGTACCTAACAGATTATGAATATCCCACGCTTACTCAATAATACATTAATGACTTTTAACTTGAGGTAGCCACTAAACCATCACCATACATTAGCAATGCCAACACAAAGGGAAAAGCTCAACTAAGATGCTCAGGAACAGTTAGTTTGCCAAAACCAATAGCATTTGCTTCCAAAAATGTCATTTTCTGTCTTGCTCTCCTCTACCCACCCTTGTTTCACTTCCTGTTTCTCCGCTTGCCCATCTATAACAAACAGCAACAAGGGAAAATTTAGCTTTCCAGTTCATTTGTAGAATGTCTTTGGATTTTCAAAAGCAAATTTTCAAATGAAGAATCAGTGAATTTACTTTTAAATGAATGTCATTTATTTTTTTCACACTGACACTGAAGGAAAATCTCCAACCCCAACCACTGACACGTCAGGCGCTAGCTCTATCATCTTCCTGCACATGCCTATGTGCTAGAAGCTGTGGAAAGACGCCTGCATGGGCAAAACACAGAAGTTGTGAAAAGGTCCCTTCCATTGTAAGTCTCATCCCAGATATGTAAACACACAAAGAATCACCTGTCTAATCCCTGTCTTTCAAGTACTCAGGAAGTTAAAATAAATGGCAATTATCATTCCTCTAGCTAAAAAGTACATAGATCCAGAATATCCTTGACCTTTCTAGTGGCATTCATTTCTTAAAATGAAAATATTTTCCAATTGCTTCTGTAGCTATGATAGCCTATATTCAAATTCAACATGAAAAAAAAAAAATCAACTTTAAGGATGATTAATACCCTGGTATTTTTGAAAACATTTCCAGGATTTTTTTGTGGTCCCTTATCACAGATCTTTTTAAAGGTAATTCAGAACCCCCTCTACCCACATCCACATCAACTAACCAAACAAACACRAAAACCCCAACTGAAAATCAAACGCCCCAATATCTAAGTTGTTTAATACTTGTATTGCAGAATGTACATTCAGGTAAAGTTCTGTAGCGTAAACATCCAGTTCTGACTTCTTTTCTTCAACCACTATCTAAAATTTGAGGGTTCTCTCCACTGGCTAAATGCTTTAATGCAACTAAAGGAATGCAAACTCTCACTTCAGATACATGGCATTGACCCAAAGCAGCATAAAACCCCTGCTTCCAAGATACATACCTACCAAATAAACAAGCCTGAAGAGAAAAACCATGCTCCTGTTTAAAAATAGAGCACTAACCAGTCTGGCGTGCATAATATTGGTTTCTCTATCTAGATCAGATACTGTGTATATATTCCCAAATATAAAAATAAAATTGTACAAATTGCATGCAACCGTACATAGTGCAGTTCAAGCAATACTGAGCTGTTCTCCTTGTTTTTGTGAAGCATGTGGACAATGGCAAACTGCAGGGTGGTAATTGTAATGCGGTCCTTGGGTTTGTTCTACAGAGACACACAGAGCTACTTTTATTTTAAAAAACTCTAGCCCACAACAGTGAGACATTAAACAATTTAGCTGTGATAACTGTACTGTGAAGAATTTCTGAATTTCCTTATACATGTCTAGATTACTCAATAGGATTTTTTGTTAGAAGTCCTTTACTAGAACTCCTTTTTCACAAACGACACACCAAAAAAGGTGTTTTCTGCTTTGATTACATACAGTTGTTCATCAAGTGGAACTAGGTGAAGGTAGTTTATTACACGATAAAACTAACCTCATCCTTATGAAGCGTATGTAATACACAAATTAAAGATTCCAGTTAAGCATCACCCATCATATTTGTATAAGGTGACCAGCTATGAAATTGTTAACTACTGAAACTGTACACAGGCACCTTGCTATATCATACTTACGTTATAGTTCTCTTTTTAAAACATTCCACAACCACCCCTGCATTTGGGTCATTTTCGTCCATTTCATCTATTCAGCCGCTGTGTTACCACTTCTCGGTACATGATAGAGATATATATCAGCAGAAGAAAAATGACAAAGAAATCATCCAAGAACCCCAGAATTCCAAAGAGGGCTTCAGGAAGAAAATCCAGAGGTGAAGCCAGGTAGAGCAAGGCTCCAAGCAAGCAGAGGAATATTCTGATGCGAAACATCCAGAAGAGGCCCCCAACAGAAAACATCTCCCTGAAAGCATGCCGCAATAAAGTGGGCAGATCCATAATTCTTTCCATAATCTATGAAGAAAGAAACCAAAAGTTAATATTTTGCTTTAGCAACAGGCCTATGCTAAATGGGTCTTTTTTTAGTCTGAAGTTTCTATTACTACATTACAGCTTTGGAATCTGTTATTTTATAAGAATTAAAACAAAAAACAGTAAGACAAGACTTCCTGGATTTACTTTTGCTAGGTAAAAAGTCAGATTTAGAATATATAAGTTTTCAAGAAACAGTCAAACTGTGTTATTCTATACCGTAAAACATACATTTAACTCACTACAAAATACATTGGCATCTATTAAGAAGGAAAAGCAGCGACTACTAAAGTAAAACAAATGACTGAGAAAGTGAGAAAAAGCAAACAGGTTAACTGGAGGGAAATAGATCAGAATGGAAGACAAACAGGGATTGCAAGAAAAAAACAATAGGTAAAGTAGAATAGGTTGCAGTTCTTCAGAAAAACAACACCCCCTCCCCTGGCATATAACCAGCGATTCACGTAAGTTTCCAAAGGATGGATCAAGCTTCAAAGTAAACTAAAGAACCTTTAAATGAATCCATCCCTGGCTCCTTTCCATTTTTCTACTATGATTCTGCCATCTTAGTGAGGGACTGCTCAGTAAAAAATATTCAGGTTTTTGTTGTGAGGCGTAGGGAGGGGTGAACTTTGAAATTTTTTTGATACTGGTTCCTTTTCTACTGTACACAGTTTCTACACAGAGCCATGACATTAAAATGAGTTATTGCCAAGGCTGAAAAAGTTCTCTAGAAAGGAATTTTGTATGTGGTTAAGGCAATACACCATGTATAAATCAAAGACAATTTATCTAGTCCGATTAGGGCTTTAATGCAGACTTCTGGCATGACCTCAGACAGGTTATTGGGGACTAAACACAGATCCCACAGAGAGGTCCAATGGAGCCTGAAAGGTATTTTCAAACTTTTCTGGATCGAAAGCATAACTTTTTTGTGGTTTAGAACATCAAAAAAAAATTCCCGTCTCACACCTCTTTTGTCTCCTTGGACTGTACATTTTTCTTGCTAATGTTTTGTTACTATATCCAAATTCAATGAACAGACAAAGACAAGCAGGGAAGTTACTAGTATGCATGTGCATGCATTTTACCCTGCGAATCAGAACACGCACATAGAAGACAGGCTCACAAGGCTGACTTTCTAAAGTTTGTAGAACTTCAACCATCTCTCTTAGCTATTTATCAAAAAAATCCTGTTTTCTTCACTCAAAGAGCAGAATAAAGACTATAATATAATCTAGGAGGAAAACAAAAAAATCAAGACAGCATATAGCTTGAAATCTGAGGAAGAAAGGCACAGAGTAGAACTTCAGAGTCTTCTAATCAACATAAAGAGATCAATCAAGTGAATATTCTTYCTTGCATGTCATGTATTTCATTAAGTATTTTTACTGACTAGTTATTAATCCTTTCAAATTAATGAGTCATAATTAAAAAAGAGCTTAATGCATGAATAGGGAGCTCAAGGCATATTAGCAGTTCTCACTCACAACAAAAATGCAAGTTTCCATACATTTCCACAGATTACAAATAAATATTTTCAAGGTCGTGGGTTTGCCCTAACTATATTAACATGAATTTCTGAAGGAAAACTTGCATAGTCCCTAAGCATCATGAAGATAAAATTTCATATCCCAGAGGAAAAAAAACAAAAGGAGGGGGGGGAAATCACAAAAAATGCTGTTAATCTCCCCTAAAATCACTGACTTCCACCCAAATTTACCCAAAACTTACAGATCTGGGCTGTCCTGAGAATCTCCGATTGTAATCATTAACATCTTGAAATACTTGGGTTGCATCCTGCTGATCTTCACCAAAGAGTGGTAAAAACAATGTTACCTATGCACAGTGGAGAGATTTTGTTACATGTGCAACTGTCTTTTAAATGCAGGCATTGTGAACTATAAATGAAAACAGTCATCTTCAGTTAACTACATAGAACAAACTTTGTTTTAGCTGAATATTTAGTAGCAAAATAAAATGAAAACTACTAACATGGATACGGCTGCTAAGTTTTAACAAATTCATTACTTACAACTTTTTATAAAATATTAATTTTGAAAGGTTGTTAAAAACAAGCATAAGAACCCTCCTTCTAAGAGAGGCTTACAGGAAATTTTTCTAAACACCTAAATGGTTTATGTTTCAGAAGTGGGACAGATGATTTGGAGAATAAAGTTAATTTACCAAATTAATCTAGTTTTGTTTCTTAAACTGAAAATCAAATAAAGCAACAACGAGGCCATTCTTCTCATTGTTCTCTTCTTTGCATTTCAGCAAACAAGCAGCAAAACTCACACTTTTCCATATGGACGTTCATACCAAGACCAAGGAGAATAATACAGAATAATATGTTAACAGAAAAAGATATTAACCTTCAGCTCTTTAGTAAGCACAGAGAATTATGCTATGTTCTTGGGTTAACTTTCATGCAAACATAGAAAACTATGTAAAGTCATATTTACATATATCTTATCTTTCTGTATGGGAGTTTCTGAAAACTTAAGACTTGTATTTGGAAGCGATGTTAAGGTATACAATGCAGATTATCATAGGAAACAGAAAATGCATAGCACTTTAAATTATTACAATCTTCAAAAGCTGCCTCTGTACTTAGCCACTAAATAYATATCTTATATCTGTGCAGCAGTCACATTTAGCAAATGACAGCATGAGCAGATCTACATGCAACTCTTAGCCTTGCCACAAACCTTCTGTATGACTCATGTTGTTCATGTGTACATACTTTCATTCCTCACTTATAAATCAGATCTCACTTTTCTTACTTCACAGGGTGAGAATGAATGCATAACCATGGAAGCAATACCACCCAATTTACCTGTTACTCAGAGGAAGGTAGAAGAATATCTATGTAAGGAGAGACACTAAAAAAATCACTTATTTTCCTCTTTTTCATCTTCCTCACCTTTATTTTTTGTCTCTCTCTCCTCACTGGCTACACTCTAAACCTACTCATTCTCCCTCTAGTCATACCTATTTTTCTTTCCTTCCTCTGTCTTCTTACAGTCATTTGTCCTGCTGATACACACAATCAAAGCAGGTTATCATGTATGGGCAAGGGTGCGAAACATGTTATTCATCAGAAGCTACTAGCTCTGTAGTTTGTGCACTGTTAAAATAAATATGTACTTTTGTTAAAACATACGCTGTAAGACTCCGAGATCCTAAGTGTTAATGAGTTGCAGGGACACATTTCAAACTGACAATGTAAGTTGCGTAGGAAGTAAGTTAATGCTTGCTCTACAAAGCTCAAATTAATAATACATACAAGCTAAAAATAGGGACAAAATAAGAAATTGACATGGATAGGTTTTTTTGGCAGGGAGAGAAGGAAGGGGGAGGGTACTTCTCAGAAATCAGTAGTATACTGCCTACTGGCAGYCTTCTACAACAGCCAGGTCTTTCCGATGCAAGTTCTGGTAAAGAAGTTATATAACATCCCAAACAGAAAGCATGGAAGAATCATAGTTAAGATCTTATGATTTTCTGTTTTAACATACTCCTTTACAGAAAAATGGCTGAGTTATCAGTGCTGTTCACTTAAATTTGAGTTGCAGGAACAACCTGTATTTTTTTGAGCCATTTGGCAAAGCAAAAAATTCAAAAAAACTTAATGTCCACCATCTATGTCTCCCATATCCATATTCTTTCAGCTTCTCAGACTTCTTCTTCTGTCAGTCTCACTATTGCAGTTCACATGTAAGTACTTTTTTGGTAAGCTATACTTGATAGCCAAACTATCAGGTCCATGATTACTTAAAATATTACCGTTTGTCTGCAGATTGGACAACGGATGGCACCAAGCCATGAGCCATACCTCCAGTAGGCAATAATGCAGGAACCTGATGAAGGTAAGTTACAGACATTTAAACTTCCGAGTTGAAACACCCATTGAATGAAATAATATGTTACACACCAAGGAAAACAACAGAAGTGTATAAGCAGTTAGGTTAAACCTATCTTTTCTAGTGTAATTTTGTATACAGCATTCACTGAAGATACCAAGAACCAATGTGTTCAAATTCAATGCTATTAATGAGAAAAATCCTGAATAGGTTCAACCGCATCATTAATTTTAAGGTATTATTTCCTGACAAGACAGAAACTTCTTAATCATTAACTGAAGAAGCAAATAATTAAAAATTTTACCAGTTTAAAATTTAGAAGTCACAAAAATGTCAAGAGATGTAAAATTTATCCTAAAAACCTTGCTTTATTATCGGAATTTCAACAGGTGAAGGAATATATAAAAATCTGAGTATTTTAACTGTTTTCCAAATTTGTAAATTTTTTCTTTTAAACAACTAGGCATAGTATGCACTATATACTCCATAAAACTAGATGAATGCAGTGGAAGAATCCTACTGGGAACCTCTCGGAGAGGAAGCAAAATGCCACATAGGGCATTTATATGTAAATTTTAATAGCTGGGCCTCAAAAAAAAAGGCAAACACTTTAAGCATTGTGAACATAGTCTTAATTCTTCAGGACTTCCAAGAAAAAAAAAACAAACACTCCGAGATAAAGATAATACCAAGCAGAATTTTTTACTCTTTCTAAACCAGTTTTTTTAAACGGTACATTTCCGAGTGTTTTTCAGCCTCTTCAGTTTTTTACTAACTGGAAATAAATTATACTCTCTGTCCCTGACATTTTTAAATTAACCGCAGTTTCAATCCTGATAGCATAGAAAAAAATGCAGCACACGCTCAGAGTGACTGTTTATTCACAAATGTATTTTCTCAACAATTTATATAAAAATTACTTCCAATGCAGACTAGAAGATAAGCAGTTAAAATCAAACAAAGCTTTGCATTAGGGTGACTGTACTAGTGCCAAAAGTTTGTATTTCTGCTCTGGTTTTATCTTTGTATTTCTGTTCTGGTTTTATCTTTGGGGCTTGGGGTTTTTCTTGCTTACCACAGAAGAGATGTCCACAGTTTGTTTCTATAGGAAATGTAGCCTGTTGCAAACAGACTGGACAGGACATATCTGTATAGAAGCGATGTCGATCACCAGCAGAAGCATCCTGCTGGAACAGAAGAGAAATGCAAAGTGTTAGAGATACTGTTTTCATATAAGTCTACTGAGTTTAAAAATAATAATAAATCCAGCGTTCATTTACTAGAAGTCAAACAGTCAAATGCAGAACTATGTGAAATGAAAGAGAAATATATTTAAATTGAAAAATCAAGCTTACTTAAATGCAAAAACTGATTCATTGTCGTGGTTTAACCCTAGGCAGCAACTAAACACCACACAGCTGCTTGCTCACTGCCCCCTCCTCCGGTGGGACGGGGGAGAGAATTGGGAAGGTAAAAGTGAGAAAACTYGTKGRTTGAGATAAAAACAGTTTAATAATTGAACTAGAATAAAGTAAAATAAAATAATAATAATAATTAATAATAATAAAATATACAAAGCAAGTGATGCATGATGTAATTGCTCACCACCTGCCAACCGATGCCCAGCCCATCCCTTATATCCAATCGCTGCTTCCTGGACCACGCCTCCTAGTTTATATACTGAGCATGACATCATATGGTATGAAATACCCTGTTGGCCAGCTGGGTCAGCTGTCCTGGCTATGCTCCCTCCCAGACTCTCGTGCACCTGGCAGAGCATGGGAAGCTGGAAAGTCCTTGACTAGTGTAAGCACTACTTAGCAACAACCAAAACATCAGTGCGCCATCAACATTCTTCTCATATCAAACCCAAAACACAGCACTTTACCAGCTACTAGAAAGAAAATTAACTTTATCCCAGCCGAAACCAGGACAGTATCCACCCCTTATTCTATACCATCTATGTCATGCCCAGGTCTCACATTTTCCAATACATTCCAATTAATTACCACCACTTTTCCTGTCTTTTGATATATACACACACATATCATTCCCTATGGGCCATCCCTCTAAAATGTCCATTGAGTTCATTTAGTCCATGACTTTGGGGTCCATCTGTCATAACAGTCTTTCACGGCAGGAGAGATGGTGTGTGGTGTTGGATTTTTGCATCCTGAAGCCAGTTCTGGTTCCATTATTGTGCACTCATCCAGTTCTATCATCGTTGCACTTTGCTCGGTTTCATTAAARTTCGTTCTTCATTAATCTGGGTGATTGTTACTGCAATACCATTGATATGACATATAGTAACCACAGAAGTGGTGACATACAGTATTATATAGCAATTAACATCATACAATTCAGTTCATTGGCTATTTTCACCCMAAATCAAATCCCCTTGAGGTACACATCGGACTTCCCCATCCTTTCGCATTACCCACCAAATGCACCCAGGTCCTTGGGCAAAAGCAATCCCACGAATGGGTTTTCCCTTGCCTGAGGCAGGACTAACCCAGACTGTCTTCCCCAGCATATTTTTTATGTGCACTACAGGGACTCTGTCCCCGTCTACAGTACGTAAGGGTTTTGACTGGGCAGGGCCAGCTTGGGTGACAGATCCCCTAGTGTTGACTAGCCAGGTGGCTTTTGCCAAATGTGTATCCCAACGCTTGAATGTCCCACCACCCATTGCTCTCAGTGTRGTCTTTAGCAGTCCATTGTATCGTTTGATTTTCCCGGAGGCTGGTGCGTGATAGGGGATGTGATACACCCACTCGATGCCATGCTCTTTGGCCCAGGTGTCTATGAGGGTGTTGTGGAAATGGGTCCTGTTGTCTGACTCAATTCTTGCTGGGATGCCATGTCGCCATAGCACTTGCTTTTCAAGGCCCAGGATAGTGTTCCGGGCGGTGGCATGGGGCACGGGATATGTTTCCAGCCATCCGGTGGTTGCCTCCACCATGGTGAGCACATGGCGCTTGCCTTGGCGGGTTTGTGGGAGTGTGATATAATCAATCTGCCAGGCCTCCCCATATTTMTRTTTCAGCCRTYGTCCTCCRTACCAAAGAGGCTTTACTCGCTTGGCTTGCTTGATGGCAGTGCATGTTTCATATTCATGGATAACCTGTGCAATAGTGTCCATGGCCAAATCCACCTCTCGATCATGAGCTCGTCTATATGTTGCATCTCTTCCTTGATGGCCTGAAGTGTCACGGGCCCACCGAGCTATAAATAATTCACCCTTATGTTGCCAGTCCAGAGGCACCTGAGCCACTTCGATCTTAGCAGCCTGATCCACCTGCTGGTTGCTTTGATGTTCTTCAGTGGCCCAACTCTTGGGTAGCATCTACATGAGCATCTACATGACGTACTTTTACAACCAGGTTCTCTACCCGGGCAGCGATATCTTGCCACAATGCAGCAGCCCAGATAGGTTTACCTCTGCGCTACCAGTTGTTCTGCTTCCATTGCTGCAACCACCCGCACAAGGCATTTGCCACCATCCATGAGTCAGTATAGAGATAAAGTACTGGCCATTTTTCTCATTCAGCAATATCCAAGGCCAGCTGGATAGCTTTCACCTCTGCAAACTGACTCGATTCACCTTCTCCTTCGGCAGTTTCTGTGACTTGTCATATAGGACTCCACACAGCAGCCTTCCATCTCCGATGCTTTCCCACAAGACGACAGGACCCATCAAGTGAACAGGGCATGTTGCTTCTCATTTTCTGGTAATTTATTACACAGTGGGGCCTCTTCAGCATGCGTTACCTCCTCCTCTGGCGATATTCCAAAATCTTTGCCTTCTGGCTAGTCCATGATCACTTCCAAGATTCCTGGGCAACTGGGGTTTCCTATTCAGGCCCGTTGTGTGATCACCACGACCCACTTACTCCACGTAGCATCGGTTGCATGATGTGTCGAGGGGACCCTCTCTTTGAACATACAGCCCAGCACCGGCAGTCGGGGTGCCAGGAGGAGCTGTGCTTCAGTACCAGCTACTTCCGAAGCAGCTCAAAATCCTTCATATGCTGCCTTCATATGCTGCCAATATCTCTTTCTCAGTTGGAGTATAGSGRGCYTCRGATCCTCTGTATCCCTGACTCCAAAACCCCAGGGGTCGACCTCGAGTCTCCCCTGGTGCTTTCTGCCAGAGGCTCCAGGTAGGGCCATTCTCCCCAGCTGCGGTGTAGAGCACATTCTTTACATCTTGTCCTGCCCGGACTGGCTCAAGGGCAACCGCCTGAACTGTCTCCCATTTAATTTGTTCAAAGGCTTGCCGTTGCTCAGGGCCCCATTCAAAATTGTTCTTCTTCCAGGTCAGTTGATAAAGAGGGCTTACAGTCAGGCTGTAATCTGGAATATGCATTCTCCAAAAACCCACAACGCCTAAGGCAGCTTGTGTTTCCTTTTTGCTAGTTGGTGGGGACATGGCTGTTATTTTRTTRATCACAKCCATTGGGATGTGACGACGCCCATCTTGCCATTTTATTCCTAAAAACTGGATCTCTTGTGCAGGTCCCTTGACCTTACTTTGTTTTTATGGCAAAACCGGCCTTCAGAAGGATTCGGACTATTTTCTCCCCTTTCTCAAAAACTTCTTCTGCTGTGTTGCCCCGTACGATGATGTCATCAATGTACTGCAGGTGTTCCAGAGCCTCACCCTGCTCCAGTGCGGTGTGGATCAGTCCATGGCAAATGGTGGGGCTGTATTTTCACCCCTGGGGCAGTCGATCCCAGGTGTACTGGACGCCCCTCCACGTGAAAGCAAACTGTGGCCTGCACTCTGMCGCCAAAGGGAYTGAGAAAAACGCATTAGCGATATCAATGGTGGCATACCAYTTGGCTGCCTTTRACTCCAGTTCGTATTGAAGTTCTAGCATGTCCGGCACGGCAGCACTGAACAGCGGCGTGACTTTGTTCACGCCACAATAGTCTACTGTTAGTCTCCACTCTCCATTAGACTTTCGCASTGGCCATATGGGACTGTTAAAGGGTGAGTGAGTCTTGCTGATCACTCCCTGGCTCTCYAGTCGACGAATCAGCTTATGGATGGGAATCAGGGAGTCTCGGGTGGTGCGATATTGCCACCGGTGCACTGTTGTGGTAGCGATCGGCACCTGTTGTTCTTTGACCCTCAGTAACCCTACAACAGAAGGGTCCTTTGAGAGACCGGGCAAGGTAGACAGTTGTTTAATTTCCTCAGTCTCCAAGGCAGCTACACCAAAAGCCCACCGGTACCCTTTTGGGTCCTTGAAATACCCTCTCCTGAGGTAGACTACTCCAAGGATGCACAGAGCCTCTGGGCCAGTCACGATGGGGTGCTTTTGCCACTTGTTCCCGGTTAGGCTCACTTCGGCCTCCAGTACAGTCAGCTCTTGGGACCCCCCTGTTACTCCAGAAATACAAATGGGTTCTGCCCCTTTATAGCTTGATGGCATCAGGGTACRCTGTGCACCGGTGTCTACGAGAGCCTTATACTCCTGTGGGTCTGATGTGCCAGGCCACCGAATCCACACAGTCCAGTAAACCTGGTTGTCCCTTTGCTCCACCTGGCTGGAAGAAGGGCCCCTCTAGTCCTGGTCATTGTATTCACTACCCAATTATAAGGATAAATCAGGAGTCCCTTTATTAAGATCGGAAGTGGAATCAGCCCTTCTACTCTGTCTGGGGAACTGCTCACTGGAGACTGGAGCAGCAGTTTTCCTGGAGACTGGAGCAGCAGTTTTCCTGGAAGAACCCCCTTTTGTGATTGTTTTTCCTTGCAATTCACGTACCTTTGCCTCTAGGGTCAAGGTAGGTTTCCCATCCCACTTCCTCATGTCTTCTCCGTGGTCACGCAGGTAAAACCACAGGTTGCCCCGGGGTGTGTATCCACAGTATCTTCTCTCTTGAGTAGAGGGACGCTTACTCATAATGGCTGAGATACTGGTCCATACAGGTGGGGAGTAGGACATATCCTCTTTGAGTTGCCGGACTTCCCGAGATAGTTTTTCAGGCAGTTTCTCCACAGCAGAGATGCAGGCCCATAGGGAGGAGGAGAGACTTTCTTCGTATTGCCAGAGTTGGCCAGCCAATTCATCCACCGTTTGTTCCTCTCCATCCTTCCTGGCCATTACTGCCAATGAGTTGCATGCGACGCTGGTGCGCTCCRTACAAACTTCTGCCACATGGGTCGGGTGCAYTWGACTTCATCTGGATCTTTGGGTAACTGCTCGTTGTTCAGGTCATCATAAATCACCTCCAGCATGGCTAATTCCCTCAGGTACTGGATACCTCTCTCCATGGTGGTCCACTTGCCTAGGTGACATATAACATCTTCCTTGAAGGGATATCTTTCCCTCACGCCTGACAGGAGTCACCTCCAGAGGCTGAGGACTTCTGCCCCTTGCCCAATCGCTTTGTCAATGCCYCCTTCCCTAGAAAGRGATCCCAGCTGCTTGGCTTCCCTACCCTCTAGTTCCAGGCCACTGGCCCCATTATCCCAGCATCGGAGCAGCCAGGTGACAATGTGCTCACTTGGACGATGGCTGAAATCTTTTCACATATCTCACAGCTCACTCAGAGATAGGGATCGGGTGGTTACCATCTCATTTATGGGTTCTGCCTCTTCCTCCTCCTGTTCTCGTGATGGCCCTTGTTCATTTTCATCCCTTACTAAGCGAGCTGACTTTCTTGTGTACTTTCTTTTTTGTATAGGGGTGACTGATACCGGCACAGGTTGGTTCTCTGTTGCAGGGGGCGGAGTGGCCACCATGCCTGCCGTGGGGGCTGGGGTAGCTGCAGTGCCTGCCRTGGGGGGTGGGGTAGCTGCAGGGCCCGTTGTTTTGTCATCAGATCCAGAGACCTTCCGTTCCCCTTGAGGGTTCTGAATAGTGTTGAACAGGGCTCGGTAGGCATGGGCCAGGCCCCAGCACATTGCAGTGATCTGTGTCTCCCTAGAATTGCCAGGGTGACAGCMTACTTYTTCCAAATRTTCTRCTAATTTTTCAGGGTTCTGCACTTGTTCRGGGGTGAAGTTCCAAAACACTGGGGGTGCCCACCGTCCTAGGCATTTGCCCGCGCTATTCCACACACCCTGCCACTCATAACTATCCAGCCTTGGGGCAGACCTCTGCATGATATTCTTAAATTGCTTATTAACCTTAGACAAAACCAAAACAATATTCCCAAGAAATACCAATAGATATATCTTAACTACCCAGGGATGTTCAAGGTACTGAAAAGTTATTGTAATGAAGGAGAAAACATCATAGAAGGTCATGAAGGTGCCATTCTGTATTTCCTCCWTAAAAARCYCCTCAGAGGAAGAGGTATAATTGCTAAYTSTCTCCAWGAGGTAGTACCCAAAGTACAGTAATGGCTTCAGTACAAACACCAAATACCAAATAACGCTCAAGGCCAGTGTTTTAATAACAAATCTCCCCGGCAAAACATCACTAATCACTGCAGCGCACAGCAGACTGCAAAAACCAACACCAATCTTTAAYATGTACAGCAAAAACAAGAGCATGGTGCAGATCAGATAAACTAATATTGAGAATAGATGAATCAATATTGTGACCAGCAACTGTTAACAGATATAAATTCCTTAATATGCTCTAGTTATTCTCTTGTTATCTTGAACCTTTCCAGCCCCACGTTGGGCGCCAAAAAGGGCTGTTGTGGTTTAACCCTAGCCAGCAACTAAACACCACACAGCCACTCACTCACTGCCCCCACCTCTGGTGGGATGGGGGAGAGAATCGGGAGGGTAAAAGTGAGAAAACTCGTGGGTTGAGATAAAAACAGTTTAATAATTGAACTAAAATAAAGTAAAATAGTAGTAGTAGTAGTAGTAGTAGTAGTAGTAGTAATAATAATAATAATAATAATAATAATAATAATAGAATATACAAAGCAAGTGATGCACGATGTAATTGCTCACCACTCGCCAACCGATGCCCAGCCCGTCCCCAAGCCCCAATAGCTGCTTCCTGGACCACGCCTCCTAGTTTATATACTGAGCATGACATCATATGGTATGGAATACCCTGTTGGCCAGTTGGGTCAGCTGTCCTGGCTATGCTCCCTCCCAGCTTCTTCTGCACCTGGCAGAGCATGGGAAGCTGAAAAGTCCTTGACTAGTGTAAGCACTACTTAGCAACAACCAAAACATCAGTGCACCATCATGCCAATCATGCTGAGTCCCAAGCCCTAGAGTGAAAAGCCATCCTTTTGGAGAGTATTGAGGAGGGTCTTTCATCGTAATACTTCTGGAAAGAATGACAGATTTTTAACTACAGTGCGTATTTATGTGGAAGACAAATATGGCAAAATATGGCAAATATCCCATGCGCTATCATCCAGTAACCTGGCCTAGACTCTCCCATCCTCTCCTCGACACGTCAGAACTGGTTGCAATCATACAACCATAGAATGCTTTGGGTTGGAAGGACCTTTAAAGATCATGTASCCCAACCCCCTGCCATGGGCAGGGACATCTTTCACTGGATCAGGTTCTCAAAGCCCCGTCCAACCTGACCTTGAACACTTCCAGGAATGGTGCATCCACAACTTCTCTGGGCAACCTGGCCCAGTGTCTCACCACTCTCATCGTAAAAAATTTATGTCCCATCTAAACCTAACCTCTTTCAGTTTAAAACCATTGCCCCTTGTCCTGTCACTAAAGGCTTTGGTAAAAAGTTTCTCTCTGTCAATCTTTGTTGCCTGGCTCTTGCTGCTGTGCCATTGTTCTGCTACACACAGTTTATCAGTCTAAACATCTAACCCCTGTCCTGTGGCAGCAAGCTGTACTCTATATTTCCTTTCCTTTACCACTAAGTTCCCAGGAACATTGCAGGAAGCATGCAACATAATCTAACATACTCCACCTTGTGGCAAAAACTTGTTTGAGAAAAGAATGAGCCAAGTATTTAATTTTAATTACTTAACTTATCCATAAAAAAAAGACTACATTATCTCAGTACTTGATAAATTTCAAGGATGCCTCTGTACAGTAAGTAAGCTTCCATAACTTTCAAGACCAGCTCCTTCCAGAACCTCAGAGAAGTCTACACTACCCCAAACCAGATAGTTGAATGACGCCAGCACTTAGCACAGCACCTGCTCAGTTTGAAGCTGCTGACGAAGAGCTCGCACTAGCTCTTGATTTTCTGGGTGTATGTTCTGATGTTCATTCCTGTGAAAGGAAATATAAGCAATAAGAAAAACTGAACACTGTGACCCAACACTGAAAAATAACTCATATGAAAAAAAAAAAGAAACTTGAACAAAGGGCAAAAAATCATTCTTTCCTGCTATAAAGGATTTTAAGRAAGTACACAAATAATTAAGGAAACAGGACATTTATTCTAGATCCTAAAATTACTCTGCAGTAATTTTACTGAGTAATTACTCTTGCACAGCAGCAAGATTTTTCAGAGAGACTCCATAATCAATCATTAAATCATATTAAAACTAGATTTTCATCTGAAACAAAATTAAGCCATTAACCTGCAAAAAATCAAGTTGCTTGAAAGCCTTTATATTCATCATGCAGAAATATTTTTAATTTTTGCTCCACGGCTAGTTTTTGTACTGTTGGTCTACTCATAAATTTCTTATTTTTTTCACTCACTACCTAAGTTATAGAGTTAAAAAATCCTAATTATTTCCATTTTATCTGCCACATGAAAGACTAAGACAGAACATTTACATAAGAAGGGGTAGGCAAACTCTTAGATTTAGAATGTTGAATTTATGTAACTATCAGCAGACTGGATATAAAAAGAAATCACTCTTTTTAAATCACTCCTTAAAAAGAAAGACTCTACGGGCAAGAAAACTACAGGTTAGAGATGCCAAAGGGAATCATAGGGAAGGGACTCACTAAAGAAAGGAGGCTGGATATATTACAAGTCTGAAATTCAAAAGCACAATGGGAACAGAATTGGAACTAGAAATGATGCTGACAACATTAAGAGGTGTTGAGTTACAATAAATATGAGTCAACAGCATCATATTCAAAACTGTGAATTTTTATGCTTTATTTATTCATATGGATTTCACTGGTGATACATTCGGCTTAGTACTGTTGAGGTCTCAGCTTGATTCTGTTTTCCATTTTGGGCTAAATGCATAAAAACACATAGAGAAGTTGGAGGAAGTTCAGAAGAGAATAAAAACTACTGCCCACATTTTTTAAACATTAGAGACAGAGTGAAGAAATGTCAGTTCATATAGAAAACTGCTCATGGAGAGAAAAGGGGACAGGATAAGGCTTTCATTCTATATATATGAGCAATTATTTCCCACAGTTATCTAAGGTTAGTGGAAAAACATTTCTAACCGCTAAGTGTACAAAATCAGAAGAGGTTACCTCAGGGTATTGTGATCTATCTTTGACTAAAAGTTAAATCAAAAAACAGGTTGCACTGCTTCCAGGGATGATCTAGGCAAGCTGATCCTCTGTCAGAGCTGAGGGCTGAACTGGCTGAATTTTTAGGGCATTTTCTGGTTGCAGTTCTATTTACATAATTTCCTCAATGGCTCTAGGAGCTTCTGCAATATTTTCCTTCATTTGATGTGGGTGATCATAATACTGCATTACTGCTATCTTTAACATTTTGTCTCCTTCATTCTTTCTTCAAAGAGGAGCAGATAAACCCCATATTTTTCATACTAATAATTACATGGTTATCTGTAAAAAGTAAATTTATTTAACACTAATGTGGGTGACATATGAAAGTTATATGATGGGAAGCTTACATTAAAATGCTTCTTGCCCACCCTGGGTCTCCATGAATCAGATTTTGTGGATGTTGTCTATCATACATGTTATATGTATAAAAGTATTTTCCTGTTTAGATGCTACAAATGAGCACATTTTGCACCTTCAGTTTGCCAGAACTTTGATATATATTGAAATTCAACTCAAATCACACACAAGTGGAAGGTGTGAATTATAAGCCAGTTTATTCTGATTCTTTCATGAACAACTAATTGCAAATTTGCTGCTGAAGTCCAGTGAAAAGCTATACTAAGCAAAGAAGAATCTTAAGTGCTCAAATTAAAAAAGTAGACATGGTAAAGTTACCTGGGCAATATTCGCGTATCATCCTTGTACAAATACTTCATTTATATGACTTTACTCTGATATCACATACTACGTTGAATACATGAGAGTATTTGTAGAGCTCTAGAAGTACAGTATGTACAACATCTGTCACTTATGCATAAGATGCTGAGGTAGCAGGACACTGCGCAATGTCCAGGAGGGGACAGGCAGAGCTCAAGACATATCCAATTCATAACTTCTGTCATGCAATTCGTGTGAGCAAATAAGTGAAATAAATGAAAACCAGTATGGTGCTGTGTAATTAAAGGCATTATCAAACACAGGCCAGAAAGAAATAAAGTTCGATGCGGAGCCTTTTAATTTCCCCATTTCTGAGTGTTGGCACTCCATAACTTGAGGAAAAAAGTCCCATGACATGGAAAGATTGTACTATGTATCACAAAGGGCTCCACCAAACTATCATTACCAGAAGGAGGAAGGCTGCCTACTCATTCAGTGTGCAGTCTCACGCAGGGAAAGTGAGGGACAGTACTTATGGGGACTGGTGTATCACTGTGCAATGGATGGCCATTGTTGATTTCCAAGGATTAAGATCTCACTTCTGCTGAAAATACTGACTGGATCTTACAATCAAACCATATGATGGGATAGAAAAATGAGAGAAAAAGATCTAAACCTGCAGATTCATAAACATGGGTTAGGTAAGTCATCTGGGACAAGTAGGGAATCTCTGATACAAAACACTGGAGCGTCAGGGTCCCTTTAATTTGTTGGATAAACTAAATTTTCACAGTCTCATTTGTAATGTGACAACCTACTCACAAGTCTAAAAGATGATGGAAAAAATCTGGCTGCATTTTTTCAGAATTTATAATTCAAAGACATACAAGCTTTGCAAAAGTATCTTACAGTGACTGAACTAAACATTGCAACTTGGTATACATGTAAATTACTGCTAATAAGTTTCTCCACCAAAAGCACAGAGACCTTCAGCTCACGCCCTGATGTGATGCTTCATTGAGTTCTCCCTGCTGGAAAGAAGTACAGCAACATATCCCTTAACCGTTCTTTCCATATTCCACTCCTGTCCCCTAAAATCTACTGCAACATACACTCCTTGCTGCCTGCCTTCCCATTTTATTCAGTTCCTGCAACCTTATTCATCACCCTAAGCTTTCTTTCATGTATTCTTACCCAGTACCTGTTCCTACCCAACTTAAGTATTTCAGATGTTGCATACAGAAGTATGGGTAGCAAAGAGACTGGGGTAATGGACACAGTATAAGGAACACACAGACCACTGTATTGCCTAAGATAAGTAGAGAAGAAAAAGAAAATACTCCTTTTCTCCCCCACTCCCCCATTCAGTGCTAAATAAATAAAGAATTACTATACTTTTTGTACTCTACAGATTTTCTACCACACTGTGCAGGTTTTGATGGAGACAATACAAAGGAGGCAGAGGAAAAATGCTGCTGAATACAGACAATTTCAGAAAGTACCAGAAGGCACAGCAGAGAGCTAAGAGGATGCTGATAAGACTTTCAGTAGTCAGTCATACAATGCAGAAGTAAACAAGCGTCAAGACTTCCCAAGTATGGAAGCTTTGTGTCCAAGTTTGTTTGTCCCTCCAGAAAATAAACCATCAGGGCATGTAACAGGATCCACAGACAAACTTTTTACTTAGCTCATTATACTCAGTGGTAGTTAGTAACTAGCCCTTTTCTCCCTCCCCAAGTAACCCTTCATCATCGATGTATCATCTCCCTGAACTCCAATCCTGAGTGAACTCCCGCTACTCTTGCCCACTGCTGACCCTTGTTCCACTTGCTTTTTTTCATGTTCCTAACTTACTTTCCTTTATAAAGTTCAAAAATAAAATGTTTACTTTTAAACTAAACATTTAAAATTCAAGTCACAAATGCTAAAAATGTCAATATAAGGGGTAGAGAAAGCGTAAGAGAGCAGAGGGAAAAGAAGCACTCTTGAAGCCATCTGAATAACTGAAACAGACTTGGAAAGAAAAGCAGGTGAATGCATACGTTTCTCTTAGATTCCTTTGCTTTCTCCTGGTCCTGAGCAGCAGCACTGCCTTGCAGTCCAACCAAGCTTTCCCGCTTCTGGTTTCTTTTGTAGCTTGCTCTCAGATACCTCCTACCCTGCTAATACTTCTCATGTGGACAGAACCTCCTCAGTAAATCCCATAATGCCAATACGTCACTAAAATTGAGTTCTCTTAGTTGTTAAAACTCTTCTGTGTTCAGAAGTCTACAGACATCCATAAAAAAATAAAAGCCAATCTGAAGCTCAGACTTATTTTCCCAAAATACATACGCTAAGATATTTGTTAGGGTGCAAGAAAAGACTCTGAAATGAAAAATAAGCTTTGATTACTTGACCATTAAAGTTATTGAATTCTGAACTTAACATTTTGCTTTATGGAAAGCATATTTAAGTCCATTGTTTTCCAGCATATTAATTTATAAACAAATCAGTCAATTTATTCAGGTTTGGGGTTTTTTTTGTTTTGGTTTGGTTTTTTTGTTTTTATTTTTTGGGGTTTTTTTTTGGTTTTTTTGTTGTTTTGGTTTTTTTTTTTGAAGGAGACTGCAACTAGAACATACATTGGAGGATTATATCCAATCTTAATTATGGAGTCATTATTGACAAATCTGTACTTTGTAACCAAGCATGACACACCAGTCATATAGACTGTGAATTCAGCCATTTTCAGTCTTAAGGAATGATGACATTATTCAGTTTGATCATCTGAAGGTAAGGAAGAGTTAAACTTCACTTTTGAGAAATGCATCATTTCATTCTAACTGAATTAAATTATGAAACTCTGCCAAGCAATTAGTTAAACAGAGTAAGTGATCAAACAATCATTTCCTTAATGTCACAAAATCACAGTTGTTTTGTATACCAATGCAAAAATTTGTTGAGAAAGTTAGAATTTTACAAATGCAGGTATGTAGATTAATTCCTGTCAACATATTCTCACCTTAAAAGCGTATATACCAGAGCAGCAATGAAAGTGAAACTGAGCACAACTGCCACCAGTACCTGGTCGCTTATTCCTTCTATAACTGAATCATTATCTAGCTTCAAACTCTGAACTTCGGCTTGGTGACTGGCCATCACAGCTCTAAAATGTAAAAAGAAATATATACATACATATATATATATATAAAAAAAAATATACACGCGCACACATACATTTTAAACATAGTTAGAAATAATATGTATACACATCCTTTCATACACACAATAAATTCCTGAAGCAACACATTAGTCATTGCTGGGGGAAAAAATGGTAAAAGAAGAGGGAACAGATGCATTTTTACCAAACACTGAGCTTGCTGCAGAGGACTGCAAAACATTTGTCTTTCGCAGTAGCAAACAAGTCTTAAATGACTGTGTGTGATCTAAAGATTTTTTTTTTAAGACATCAGTCAGATACTTTACCTGGGAATCTTTACCAGATAACTTGCCTAGGAATAGGTCACTGCTGAATTAGACATATTCTAAGGACAGTTCATTTATAAAAAGTATAATGACTCTGCATTATCAAGAATTTTAGCTATTACACAACACATCATTGCTGCTATTACACAATGTAATTTTTAGAAACCTAATTTTCACCACTTATGTGAAGAAACAAACAAGGACATTTGGGGTTTAGCTGTTTTTAGAGTGTTAAATGCCCATTTGGATACACAGGAATCACCTGATGCACGTTATATTTTATCTGTCTTTTCTATGCATTACCATCCTTCAGCTGGAAACAAGGGAAAAACTTGAAAGAAAAAAGTATTCTCAGGCTTCCCTAGCTAGACTCGTTTGTTTTATATTCATTTCACATACGCAACAATCAGAATGACTTGCCAACGCTAACATTTATTACCCTACAGCATTAACCTACAGCTGGAGACAAGCAAAATAAAATAGTTTCCAACACACTGTTAAATCACTCCTGTTGCAATCAGGAAGTGAAATGAACTACAGCTGTGAATATTATGAAACCAGGAGAGTGAAGCTAACTCTGGCAAATGACAAAAAAAGTCATACTGAAGCTGTATCCATACACAATTAAAGTATTTTTCATACAGAGCTGACATAAAATCTCAGCATCACTTTATGAGGTCAGGTAAGACTGGTATCATTTACTTTACTACTTAGTCCAGTGTGTGTGTGCCTTAAGCTTGCAAGCTTTCATCAGTGTTTCTCTCTACTTCACAGCTCATGTGTCATGTTTTAATTTGAACCTTGCTGTCTAGCAAACATCACCAGACACTGCCTGGCCCTGAATTAATTACAAAACTGAAACGGAATACAAGTAATTGGGATTTTAGTGCACACCTGTAATGACTACCCTGGCAAGATTTCAACATGTCAGTCTACTGCTAATATAAAAGTGTCATCTTTTCAATAAGATACCTACTCTCACCCTCCAGATCTTTTCTTGTATGAGTTGTGGAGCTTTTTCCAAGCTTCCTTACATTTGTAGGAGCCACCCTCTGTAGCAGCAATGCAAGAGAAGCTGGTGTATTCTAACATTATTGTAGAAAAGGGTAAATGGTATAATTAAGTACCATAAGAGCAGAGAAAACTCATGGTGAATGAAGGGTAGATTCCTTTAATTGTTGTTGTATTTTTGGGCTTCCACTGTGAAAAACAAAATGAAATAATGAAGCATATATGAAGTGAAACAATAAACGAAGTTATCCTCAGTGTCCCAACCTGCACTGAGACTATTATTTCTGTAACTATAGTCATAATTTTTGCTACTTAGAGCTTTCCACAAGCAACTGTGTCATAGTCTAACTACTGAAATGTCAATTAATATTTGGAAAGAGTAATTCTTCCCAAAGCTGGAACACCAGTGACTCACCAAGAGGCATGTTTAAAATAGGTCAATATTGACACAGGTTTCACATATGAAATAATGAATAAAAGACCAGATCTTTGTGGAAAGGTCTTACATAGGAACAAGAGCCTACACAAGGAGTTATAACATTTCTCTGTGTAGCTAGTTACACAATTATATTACTATAGTTAAAGCCATGATGCTAAGGTTTTGTGGAAGTTTTCTGAGCAGCAGTTCCTTGGTGCTGAGGATCTGGACTGGTCGGTGTGCTGTGACACCTCCCCAGCTCAACATTCCCAACCTGTATACTTTATTTCTTTGCATATCCAATCCTGAAGAAGCTTCTCTCTCTTACAATACATCATTCTGGGACGCTCATTTTCCACAACTGTGTCTCAGGCAGTGCTTGGGTCTTCAACTCCTATGTTTTCTCTCCTTAAGTACCATCATCAGTCCACTAATTTGTACTGTGTCACACTGTCATTTCTGGGTCGACCACTCAGTACAAAACCAGAAGTAAATGGCAAGGAACTGGTATGTGATGATTCCTCCATTGTCCTGCATCAGCTCTGTTAGAATAGACCAACATGCTAATAACAACTACATCCCATTAAGAGTTATGCACTGTAGCAGAGACATATAAATGCTTTAACTGCACCTTTGGAAGGCAAGTGTTTCTCACACTGACACCTGAAAGGCTTCCTGTGTCACTGCTTGCTTGGTGCACTCTGAAACCAACACATGAATTGTCAGTATCACACAAAGACATCCACTCTAGAGCTCTCTCTCCCTCTCTGCATGTTCCTTGCAATAACACTCTTAATCCTTATCTGCCTACCATTAATAGCATTCACTAGATCTGCTTGCCTTCATTTCTGCTCATGCACTCTTGAAATACCAAACTGTGGTGCCAAGGTTAGCAGCAGAATAAGAAATACACAGATCCTCACCTTCTCTTCCTTCCCGCACATAATGCCAGTTACTTGTATCTACTTCACCCCTTCACTTACCACATATGACTTTCCCAGTAATTATTTTCACACAAACTTAGTGTCCAAAAGAAATTCCTGCACAGTCTTTCTGGCTACATAAAATGCCACTCCCTCAAACACTTTGTCTTCACTTACATATCAATACTGCCAAGATGTATAGAGGGAGGAGTGGAATCTCTGCCTCAGTCTCTCTCCCATCTGCTTCTATTACTGAATTCTAGAGAAGACGGGCTACCAATGCTTAAGGCTCATGTTCATGTTTTAACTTACTTGCTGCTCCTGGACAGCCAACAAGTGCTGAGCATATTCCCCTCATTACCTCTAGCACTTTTTCTGAGTCAGACCATTGCACAGGTGGGCTGACATGAATTGTGTAGACTAGGAACTACAAACAGAAGGGTTTCACTTCAAAAGATCAATACATACTTTCTCAGAATAGTCAATTGAAGCCTCAGTAGAGACAGTAACAATCTCCTCCTACTCTTATTTCTAGGCTAGTGTGTAAAGAAAGCAATGGCTACAAGGAGAACACTGCTAAAATACACTCTTTGAAAATTGTCTGACTGAAGGAGGAAGGAATTTTCTGATCTCAAGTCTGTTTTGAACATTTTCAAACGAAATATCTAGAACTGCAAACTTGCAGTTCATGTTTCTTCAGGTGCAACCACAACAGCCAATGAACATATCTGCAGTAGTTTGAATCCGTAATAGACTAGCTAACAGTCCTAAAACAGCTGCCAAGGAATCTTGCCTCCCAGTGCATGTGTTTAGCAGTGGTGCTCTTTCAGTTGGTACAATTAATAAGCAGGCTATAGGAGACTTAATTCTTAAATGATGTAATGAAGACCCTTCAGTCTTCAGAGACAACCAGCATTGACAAGGACTAAGTGTATGTCAGAGAAGACTTCTAGAACCAGACTTTATCACAGACATCTAAACTCTCCTAAAATAATAACTGGTAATAATTTGATGTCATTTAATAGCAACTTGATGTGGTTTGTATTAAATTCAACCTTTTTATGTTGATCCATTACATTTGTCTGGTTATGCAAAAATAACAGTATTTCATCAACCTTTTCATCATATAATCCTTTTCAGATCAGCATTCTACACCACATGCTTTTCAGACATTAATTTTAAAGCTGTTCTTTCTTCTTTGTAGATTTATGCTACTTTTTGTTTCTTTTTATAATTACAAAGAAGGTTTGAATTTTTTTAATGCTGTGCTTCTATTCTTTTATACAAGAAATTAATTCCTGTCTACACTAGCTTTCTGAGAAAAGTACCAAATTAATACAATGACTTCAGGAAAAAAAAGGCTGTAATTGAAAATAGATTAAATTTTGAGAATTGATTTTTGGTTATACTTAAGATTTTTTCTCTTTTTAGCCATTTAATAAGGATAGCTTTCTTAAATGAAAGCATAACCCCACCCTGTATTCCAGTTAGGGGATGAAAACCAAACCACATCTAACAATACTCACGTCAAAATTGGAATTTATACAATCAACATCAGAATGTTACAAGTATCAGTTGCAAAGTTTAGAAATCTGACAAAAATGTTGGGCCTTTTTCCTACATTAAAAGCAACAACAAAAGAGCCCAAAACTTAATTTCCAGTTTCATTTCACCTCATCTTCAAATTGCTGGCACTTACTTGAAGTAAAACAATATGACTGCCCAGTGAGGGGAAAAAAGACAAGGAGTTACTCCTCCATTCCACTTGGACTAGCTAAGTTACAGCTGGACTTTGCAGCACAGTACTTGGACTGGGATCAGGTTTATCTGCATTAGGATTCTTGATGGCTACAGAACGTAAACAACCTCAGACTGAATTGTCCACAAACTGCTTGGAAATAGAAAGGAATGGAATTTATCATTTGTAAAATCACACAGTTTTGCTTGTAAAAACCATCACAGACTAACCATCTGAACACAAAATCACCTTGTTTATTCTCAGTTTTTCTGAGAGTGATCACTGACAGAAAGCAACACTAATTTACTTACATTTCAAATAAGAATCTGCAGGCCTTAAAAATCACATTTCTCCCTCTATGGTTAAGTGTAACAATGCATGCAGGTTTATGCAAAAAAAGGAGAACCATAACGAGCAATAGTGCAATTACAATGTCTTTTATTCTTGGAAACTCATACAGATCACATTGAAATGTGAGGGCATGAGTACATACAATAGTGTGGATGTATTATGTCTTCATTTTTCAGATTTGAAAAGTATTATGAATACTTTCAATGTTTGACATACAGCACAGCTAGAACAATACCCCATTCCATGATTCATAAAGAAATGAAAAACAATCCAGTGTTTGCTGTGATGTATTAAACATTTGTTGCCAGCTATCCAAAGACAGAATATCCCCATAGTTTTCTGAAGGATTTGAACTTTTCCAAGTTTATCAGGGAAGTATCACATGCTAATACACTCTCAAAAACACAGATTTTTAGGACCCGCTACCAAAGGAATATACAAGCATAGTGAAAAAGAAGTAAGAGGCTCTCTTCATGTCTGAGAAGCAAGCAATGAGATAACGCACAAGCAATACCGCTGTGAGATACAAATTAGTAACCCAGAGCAACATTTTATTGACTTTGAGAGCATGGTACAATTTGCTCAACATCTGAAGGAAACATTGGATAACAATGTGTCCTTTCAGGGATGGGCTGGGAGTGAACTGGATGAGAACAACGGGGTTTGGGGTTTTTTTTTTGCCCCCACTTCATTTTTATTTTGGGTATTTTCTTCTTGATGCAGTACCGGCAACCATCCTCGGTGCTTCAAAAAAATTATAAAATGAAGACAGTGGTGGTGGGCCAGGGTGCAAGTCAGAACCTGTAATACCTTTTGCCTGTTGTCTTTTATTAGCAGAAGCATTACCCCCCTCCTTAAAAATGCTGCTTACTTTGTAGAGACTGTGTGTTTTCCAGGACAAGGTAATTTCTCTCCAACTAGTAAAATACTGGGAGTCACATTTTTTTTTAAGACCAAAAAGGCTTTAACTACTCAAAATTTTCTTCCATGGTAAAAGGAACAACAACAACAAAAAATTGGTTTCATTTGTATCAACAGGTTTCTAATAAGATTGACCTGTTTTAGATAACAGAAATCAACTTTTAAGAATTTAAGCATACTAAAATGGAGCATATTTATTCTGTAAGTCACCCCCTGCATGCATATTAGCTTATATTGAAATATCTAAGGCATAAATTGAGTGTTTTTCTTTCATTTAAGAGAAAAACAGACATAAATTCCCAAACTAAAGGCAAATTCTTAAATGTGGGGCAATAACTGAGACCGCTCTCATCAGAGGGTATCCAATTACTTCCTACTTCAAGGTAGCAGCAGGTCATGGACGTTCTCTGTGGCTGAGAATGGGACTTTGTGAATGGATTTGACCCAGCAAACTTGATCCTACATTATTTTTACTCTCCTTCATGAAGAGCTCAAAGGTATGCCTAGACTGCATTCAAAAAGCGTTAACAAGAGCAGGCATTAAGCATGCATGATGAACAGTAAATGTATAAACAGCATTGAAGACTCTAGCATGAGTTTACTAGCCTAAATCCTAAATCAGCTAAATCCTGAGCTGATACATTTTATCTAGGCACTTTAGTGTACTAAAGTTGGGCTTTGAAATAGTGGTGTAGACACATATAACTTCATAAAACAGAAATAAGGGAAATGACAGATGGTGTACTCAGAAAAAGTGTTTTTGAGGAAACAGGATTAATTAGCTTTTCATTTTCGTGAGCATAGTCTTATTTGCATAAAGCACACAAGAATCTCTAGTATTAAGTATCTCCATACATTTTAAAAATCAGGAGGAGACCACCTAAAGGGCACATTTACTAAGAGAAATAAAAAAAAAAAAAAATCAAATATAGCAACATACAAATTGACAAGATATATTCTGTGAGAAGGTTATTAAAACTGACTTGGGAATATCTTACTAGGATTTCATGCAGGCTGCTAATACAGCATTATTATGAGTTAGCAGCAACTTTGAAGTCACAAATCAGCTCAGCTGGTACAGCAAAATTATAAACAAACTCAGCCAGTTATCTCCTCACCATAAACCACCTTTGCTTTCAGGACTATGCTGACTACATTTATGTGCACGCATGCACTTTGCAAAAGAGAAAGGAAAAAGCCCAAAGAGTCTTGCCAAAATAGGGGAGAGGACAATTTCAGTAGGCAAATAATAATTTTGTTCAATATACCTTAAGAACTGACCAACTGAGGCACTTGCCTGGTAAAGCAGGTCTCTGCAAGGTCTGAGGTCAGTAGTCTCTGAGGCACATTTTTTCCTAAAGAGAAAAAAAAAAAAAAGAAAAAAGAAAGCAGGTATTCTACTTTTGCTGGTGGAATCATGCTTTGCAAGTTAAAAATACTACCGATGCAAACTGCAGATTCAATTCTGTAAGGGAAAATAATCCCAAGTTAATACACCATTCTACTGGGAAAACAAAAAGTCTCCAATCATTTTTCTCATCAGCCTGAAACTATGTTGATGGCCTGAAGCAAAAAGACAAATTCAATGGTCTGTATAGCATTACTATTTGGAATATCTGTCTGGATGACACATGACCTGCGTAAAACAATCCCCAACAAAGTCTTCCACTGCTTTATAAGGCTAAAACATACTGAAAGGTATAGAGTTCTAAAAAAAACCAAGAGGGTGGAACTGAATTCACATGCAGATAGGAACATGAGAAAGAGCCTGCCAATGCCTTCAGTTTGGATATCTGACTTTTCTGATCAGATAGGAAGAGAAAAGGAAAAACGTCACTTAATTATAATAATGTTCACTTAAATACGGTAATACTTCAGCTAAGAATGAAAAGGCTTTAAATCTCTTTTAAGAAAAGTGCCCAAGAATTCTTTATTGTAGAAAGCAATGCTTCTGTACACAACCTCACATCTAAAATAGACAGCAAGACAAAAAACATTACTGTATTTGCTTGCATCAACAAAATACAAAACGTAAGCTACACATCATGACAATAGGCAAAGCAGAGTGGGAAATGGGTACATAAAGGAAGATGTGGCAGAAAACCTTCAATGCTGAAATACACCTGTGAAAGCATTGTTTGTCAAAAGTACCAAGGATATAGCTTAAAGTACACATTAAAACCTGGAATGGAAAGTTACAGTTGCGCAGTGTACATAGCTTTCTAAGACTTTTAAACTTATTCCCAAATGTGAAAGCTACCTTTATACGAACAGAGATCGAATTCATAACTTAGAAATGAAAACAGTGAGTTATACAATGAGATCAGCAAGAAGGTACTTTACTGGGAAAACTTTAAAATTTTCATAGCTTTTAGAATATGCTTTAATTCAAAACAGGTTGACATGAAGGAACACTCAATATTTTGTCCTTGCTACTAACTTAATTGAAGAACTGTGAGAAAACGGGAACAAAGTGATAGTTACTAGATCTGCAACCCTTCCTTTCTTGGTTGTTTATCCAACCCTCAGCTGTTATCAGTGCACTGTGCATGCTTGTCCATGTTGTCCCACATCAGGCCAGTTGCTAACTGATAGGAAACTTATCATGATGCCCAACATTCTCATTGCAAACTTTGGATGGGCCAAAACTCAACTGACTACTGAGACAGAGTTTCTTCAACTCTTCAGGCAATCCCTTTGCAGCATGATGGAGAGCTACTCTGGCTGGGGCAGTAAGGACACAGAGCCACTCTGGCCATGAAACACACTCCTTGTCTTCCAGATTAAAAATTAATTGAATTAGCTGCAGCTAATGCTAAGTAAGTAACTTTTGTTTTATGTTAATTAATTTTTACTACAGCAGAATTTTGCTCAGAGGAAGTTAATGTCCTTTTCTACCCCAAAAAGAGAGGAAAACCTTGTAGAGGCTGCTCCTTCCACAAGCCAAGCCATATCACTTACTAGTGAGAGAACGCCTGTGGGTGCAGCGTCCTCGCAAGCCCACGCTCCCGAAGCCAAGCACAGCCGGGGCTCGGAGTGCTGCTGCAGGTCTCTCCCGGCCCTGCCAGAGACCCTCCCAACCAGCTCCTACCCGCCACCGGCCTGCGCGGCGACAGCCAAGGGCACACACAGCTGGGGGAAGGGGGCAGACCCCGCCGAGGGCTGCGGCCCACCCCCGGCACCCCTCGGGGGGTACAAGGGCCTCCGCGGACCGCAGCGGACCGGACCGCACCGCACCGCACCGCACCGCGCCTCGCCGCAGCGCCGGCGCCCGCTCACTGCCACCTCTGGCAGCGGGGTTAAACACCGCCACGCCGGGACCGGACCAGGCCGCACCGGAAGAGACGCGAACGACGCGGCGGACGTCCACAGCGCCGCTCACGCCCCCGCCGAGGGCCTGCACCCCCTGCCCCCCGGCCGGTTATCACGGGGCGGGGGCAGGAGAGCCCCCGCCGGGCCGGGCCGGACGGATCCCCCGCCCCCGCCCCTTCCCCTCAGCGGCGTGGGGGAGGGGCGCGGCCCCGCGCGGCGGTACCTCAGCTCCCGGCGCGCGCGACGCTCGCTACCGGCCGCGGCCCCGCCCCCTGCCAGCGTCGCGTCGCCTCGTCGCGTCTCCTCCGCCCCGCGCGGCGGCCTCACAGCGCAGGCGCGCGCGGGTGGTTCCTGTCAGGTCGCTCTGACGTGTCGACGCCGCGGCCCGGCCCGGGACGGGGCGGGAGGGGGCGCCGGCGGTACCGACCCGGCCGCGGCCGTTAGCCCCGTCAGCCGCGCCCCGCCATGTTCAACGTGGAGAGCCTGGAGCGGGCCGAGCTCGGGGAGAGCCTCCTCACCTGGGTGAGTGCCGCGGCCGCCAGGCCCCCGCCCGGAGCTGGGCCGCCTAGCAGGGACACGGCTCCGTAGCTGCCCCCCCCCCGCGCATTTTTTGCACCTGTGAGCCAACCTCGCGG
>JAYKAV010002908.1:3088-122042 GCA_035582835.1 Phoebastria nigripes | reverse complement strand
CCTGCCCAAAATACAGCTCAAAACAACACAGAAAGGTCAACACTGAAGTTGGGCAGAGCTCAAAGCTCAGAAACTCGTGATGTATCAGGCAGAATTAACAACTGGCAATGAAAACAAGGCGGTGGGGGATGCGACCGATGCGGAGGGCTGGCTGACGCCGGAGCTGCCCCTTTGCCGCGCATTTTTTGCACCTGTGAGCCAACCTCGCGGCCGCCCAGGGCGGGACGCCGCGGTGACGGACGCCTCCGCGCCAGAACTGCGCCCCCCACCCCCGCCGCGGCCCTGCTCGGCGGGAGAGGGGGCCCTTGCCCCGCCTCCCCAGCCCCCACCCGGGCCGCGCCCTGGCGCTCGGGCCGGCTCCAGCTCGGCCGGGGTCGGTGGAGCCTTGGCGAACCTGCCCCGCCTCGTCTAGCCGCGGCGGGGCAGGCGGTCTGGTGGCTGCCCGGGGGGGACGACCCTCCGCCGCCTTAGCTCGGCCCCCGCGTCGGGGGAACAAAGGAACCGGTGCCCCGCGGCGCCGCGACGGGCACGGCGAGGGGGCCGGGGCCTGCGCCGGTGCGGCCGGAGGAGGCGCGCCCAGGTGCGCCCCCCGTCGTGCGGCTGGGCTCGGCGGGCAAGGTGCTTTGATCCTTACCCCGCGACCCGCGCCCTTCCTTGCGTGGCTCTGGTGTGTCAGTGTCGCGTGTTTCTAAACTGCCGGCTGCGCTCGGCAGGCTTTCTGGCCAGAAACTTTCTTCTCGTCTGTTTCTTTCTCTGTATTTTTAAGTAGTGCTTGAGCCTCGAGAGACAAAATTCACCTGTAAAGTCGAAGATAATACAGTATCTACCTAAGAATTACCTTTTCCCGTTTTAGTGTTCGCAGCTTGGTCCATAAACATCTTTAGGTTGTGCTGTCATTCACAGAGCAGCCAGAATGTAGTGGACATTGAACCTGAGTTTGCAGCTACTCCGTAATTTGAGYAGAGACTATAACACAGCCATGAAACTTGTATTTCTATGGCAGCTGATTTATTGGTTAGCTGTTTGGAACCACTGGATTTGGTTTTGGGGCTGTTTTTTTTTTCCCCTCTATAAGCAAAATGGACAAGGAAATACCCACTATATGAAACTCTGGAGTACAACTGATTGTTGAAGAGAAACAGAGATTTTCTCTTTTAGATGTTTAGTCTGTGCAAGGCTAGAGCTGGCTAAAGCTGTGATGGTGATGAGTAAGTTACTGGGAATGACGGGTTAGGTTTCTCTGTGAAAGTCAAAAGGGGATGAGCAAGGGAAATTCAGTGATTGTTAGAGGTGAGCAGGTGGCCTGGAAAGTACAGAAGGCAGAGGATTTGGGGAAGAGTGTGCCCCAGTGCTTCATACAGGTCTGGGATAAGTAACCCAGTTTCTCTTTCTTTCACATTCCTGCCAATCTTTACATCTTTGTTGCCGTTGGCCACTTGTCCTGCTTTTGGCTTCCTGTGCTTTCTTTTTCAGGTCTTGGGAATGGAAGTCCTCTTACTGATAGAATTCATGAGGAAGTTGATGTGTGTGAATCCTGGCAAAGAAAGGCTGAGTGAGAGGCTGAGTGCTAGGAGAAAGAGGAAGGTTTACTGGGGGGTGAAGGAGGAAGATCTGTTGCTGTATGCTGCTAGTTTCCATGTGTTTTCATTTTAGCTGTCTTACATATGCTCCTCTTGTCCTCTCTGGCAGTAAAGCAGTTGTGCCAATGGGAGAAGCATAAGCTTGAAAGCTTACCTAGCAAGTGGTCGCAGTCCCAATGCGTTCCTAACTCCACAGATTTCCAAGTAACCAACAGGCTAGCTCTTTCCTTTGCATGTGAGACTACTGTGCTCGAAACATGTAAGCTGCTGCAGAATGAAAGAGATTGAATTTTCTCTTGTATGGTGTTGGCCTGTTAAGAGTCATTTGAAATGTTGATCCTACCCATTATCCAATTGTAGGTTGGACAAAATTGTTAATGAGTTGAGAATATTTTGTTGAAGTATAGCATCTGTGCAGAAGTCTGTGTCAAGTCTGAAAAGATTTCAAAACTAAAAATATTCCAATATTCTGTTACATAAGTATGTTGTTCAAATTTGATTTTGAGGTGTTAATATTTCAGTAAAGTTGTTTTTAAAATTTCGTAAGGTTGAGGTGTTTGCTAGCTAGTGAGGGAAATCACAAAATGCAGAGTCAGAAGGCAGTGGCTACTTCCCTGTTCCCCAAAAGAATTCTTTGTACAGCTAAATATAGTACCAGCCAGTGGTTTATATGTGTTCAAAAGGATTGTTTTATCAACTTCTGCACATGTTCAAATGTTGTGGAAGCTGGATTAGTCTTGATAGAAAATAAAATAAGAGTCACTGGTTCTTGTTTGTGGGGATGAAGAGGACAAGTGTATCTATACAAAGTCTGTTCAGTGTTAGTGAAAATCTCCACTGATTTTCTTGCATTAAGCAACAAAATAGTGGAAAGAACTAGTGATTTGTTTGTTTGTTTGTTTATTTGTTTTTCCTTGCCACGTTTGAGGTCGGTAGTTGAGGCAATTGATTTGTTGAGCAGCAAACTTTACTGTTACCCTTGAAAATAATTTGCACTTTCTTAGAAAAACTAAACCATTGAAAAAAATTACCTTGGCACAAAAAGCTGTCCTGGAAAAGTAGACACAAAAATGGAAAGCTTAGAGAGAGAGATTGCAGCAACAGAAAAAGTCTTGTGGCATTGACCATCTGTAGGAGTTATTACTCAGTCATATGGTCATGTTTGAGCAGTAGTTAGTATTTATAATCTTCGGTCCTGAAACTGTACCTATCTAGTGGAGTCCTGTCCTGTCTGTAGTAATGATCCATGCGGATCCCTTTATATTTCTAACTTTTGCACCCCCTCAGATATTGAGCTAACCAAGAAACTAGCTGCATCTTTTTTGGTTGGCAGAAGTATTAGTAAATCCTTCTTAAACATCATTAGAATTAGTCAACACATTTCTTAGATGAATGTGTGGAGTTATGGGTTATTTTTACAATTTCAGTATTTTTGTGCGAGTGTGGCTTTGAAACAAACTCAGTAAAAAAAAATGAAGAAAGGTGGTTACAGTTTATTCCAGGATACATGAAACTTGCAAAAGAGGCAGTGAAGTTTTTTAGTCCTCAGTGAAACTGGCTATATAAACAAGATGCTTTTTTTTGCCTGGCTTTCTCTCAAGTCCCATAACGATTCTTGGGAAACCGTTCATTTAGATGGGAGAATAGAGCTGTCTTAATTGCAGTTTATGCATACCTGGGATGGCCAGTCTTTTCCATTATGCCAGAGAAGCTGACTGTTCTTAAGAACTGGTTTAACCTCCCAGATTGCTTGCTTCACATTCATATAGAAGTACTTGAACTGGTTTGTCTGTGTTTTAAGTAGAGTAGATAAGGCTTTCCACAAGTCTGAGAACCGGTTCGGCCTAAACTGAATGTTTGCTCGGATTGATGTAGGGTGAGATGAAACTGCTCCTCCCTCTGCCAACTCATGATTTTAATGAATGAGAATATGCCCCAAGCCTTTTACCTTCATGCCTGTGATTCCTATTCTGGTATCTTTAAGCTGGAGCAAACTGCTTACCTGTGAATATGTTTGGTTTTATTCTTTAATATTTCACCAATACCCCCATTTTTGGTGTTACGCTCTAGCTTGGGGTGTAATTCTGAATTTTTTTACCTCTTTGACAGCATCGTCAAATGGGTTCCTGCATAATTTTTGTTCAGGATTTTAAAGCTGGGAGAGCTTTTGCTTCCTACCACTTCAGCAGGTGACCATGATGTTATTGTGAGGCAGCCAGCGTAGTGGCGACTCGAGCGAAACTGAGCGAAGGACTGAAGCCCAACTACTGACATCTCAAAGTTGATATTTATACTTCAGCAGTGTTTGCAGCCTACTGTAATTGCAGAACTATTACTCTACCAAAAATCTCCCAGAAGCCTCTTCTGAGACTATTCTAGGCACTGTGGTGTAGTTATCCAAGCTGCGCTCCAGCCAAAGCAGATTAGAAAAATGTGGCTGTGAGGTAAACCTGCAATGATACTAAAATTGTTTCAGCATGTCTAATACAGCTTCACAACATCTTTTCTGTTTAAAACTTACGACTGGTCCACATATGAACACAGGGAATTTTTTTTTTTTTTTTTTTTTTTTGCTTTGTGTGTAGTGTCAGGGGTGCTTTTAAGTCAGATATATCACTGAGTCATTTCTTAAAACATGGAGAGCTGTCAAACGTGCATGTGGCAGTTAAACTTTAATATGTCTGTATCTGAAATCAGTGTGATGGCTACAGGCTTTTCCTATGTAATCTGAGAAATTTTCTTTTTTTAATATAGAACTAAGATGTGATACTGAAAAGATTGCTTAGCATTGGTATGTAAACAGCAGGATTCCTCAAAGAGGTCACTGCCATCTGGTTATAAGTAGTGGATTGCTGTGGAGATGTCATGAACTTTCTTTCCTTCATTATGATAAATATCTCTTATTTTGCCATGTGGTGCCTCCACCAAGCTTCATCTTGCCTGCTTTCTTTCTCTTCCAACTCTCAAGGCCAAATATAGTTTCTGTGGTAGACATGTTAAAACTTTTATAAGTGAGAATTTTGTAAACACTGTACAAGGCCCCTGTTTCAGCTCCCTCCACTTTAAAAGCACTCTGGCCATTTATGTGGTATCAATCCTTTGACCTTTCTCCTTTTTGGCTGAAAAATCTTCTCATACAGTGTATCTCTGTCTTTTGCATGGTGGCCTATCCCCAACTGGAAGGTTTTGCCTGTGTTAGTTTGAAATATCGAGACCATGTGAGCCAGTGCTGAAACAGATTCTGATTCCTCAAGAAGGCTGCTTGTAAATGCTTTGTAGGCACACTTTTCAGAGAGGATCAAGTCTGCTAGAATTTACTAGGAAAGCTGTGTTTTCTCCTACTGTCAAGTTACCTCCTTTTTAGACTATGCTGTTCTTGATCTTTGTGCATCTACGGTTTTAAGTACTCTTCTGGTTTCTTGTAGATGCAAAGATTGTAGGAGACTTGCTAAGCCTGTTTAAACTCTTTCTTCTTTCAATCCTTGATCATTGACCACAAAGTTGTAGGGTTTAATTTTTTTCTGATATCATCGCATCAGCATCTCTTACCTCTTGAAGAAAACATCARATTTCAGGAGTGGTTGATTGTGCTGGTGATGATAGCAGGTCAAGAAGATTGTTCTGTTTGCATATGTTGCTGTTCAGACAGAAGGGAAAAAATGCTGAGCTTGCCAGCAGTCGTGGAGCATGGGCTGAGGTATCTGGCAGATCACAGCCCCTGTATGTGCTATGACAGACCTTTTTTATTTTTTATGACCTCTCACTAAGATGGTAAAGAATTTGTTGATCCACCCTTTTAGGGGTAGTTGTCTCAGAGAATATATTCTGAGCGTATCATTCACTATGTTTGAAGGAGCTGGGGTGTCTAGCACCATTATTAGGTTATAGGGATTTTTTTGACCTGTTGCTGAGAGGTCAAGCAGAGGCAGAAGAACTTCTCTTAAAGATTGTATGGTAGAGCAAGTAATATAAGGCTGATAATATATGAATATGATAATTAAAGATAATAAGGTACAGTTTGTATTTATTCCTTCCCCCACCCCTTCTTGTAAGTCAACAACAGGAAAGAAGGCTGAACACAGAATTTGGAGGTGCAGACATTATTCTTCATGTGTGTGTTTTGACACAGTGTTAGATTTTCGTTCTTTGGGGCCTTATCCCAAATTCTGCCTTTTTTCAATTTACTCCTTTCTGAAGAGCTGCTCTATAGCAGTGGTACATTTGTAACAATTGCTAGTTCTCTGAAGAAAAAAACATTCAGATGTGATTCAGTATGTGCTCAATTTCAGCTCCCAGTTCTGCCCCCTCATTTCTTGGGGAGGGGATTGCGAGATGTTGCTTGGAGAAGAAACAGATTTTGCTGCTGAGAACTGTGAACCTTAAACAGTATAAAGGAAACAACTTTGCTGTTAGCTTGTTAATCTCAAGGTGGGAGGTGAGGATAGAAACCTGTTTCTATCTTCTTTTTGAAATACTTAAACAGTTATTTCAAAGAGATGAAGGCAATTTGTGAGTTTTGCACAATTATCTTTTTCTTATTGTGAGACCATTTTGAGGCTCTTGAACTGGAAGATAATATTCTGACATTCTATTCTTCCTGGATCATCAAAAGTCTTTGCTGCAATGTGTTTGACTTCCGTAGAGCAATTGCAGACTTTCAAGTTGTGGAGCAGGGGAGGGAGAAGAAGAGGGGCACAAGACTCAATTGCACTTGCTGCTATCTGCTTTCTTGGCTGAGCTGAGGACTCTTGAGTTCTGTGATAGTTTAGAAAGACTTAACTAACTTCGGTTTGCCACCAGCTTCAGAGCCTAAGTCCAGGGTTGCTTAATCAATTTAATTTGCAAGTCCTAGTCATTAATTAAAAAAAAACCAAATAACGAGGTTATTGGCCACACAGCAACTAACACTAGCACAAGGTTAAGGCAGGAATGCATGGCTGGAACTGAGGGGGAGATGGTAGTAGTGTCCTTCTTGTGGCTTTTATTGCCAACAGCCTGGCAGGTCCTGCCACGCAGGAAAGGGAAAGGGGTTAACTCCTTCCCCAACGTACTGGTAGTGGTTTCCTGCCCTGCAGAGTATGCACGCGCTCTTTTCCTGGCTGCCTTGCTTTGCCATACGTGACATAGTCATTCCTATGAGTTACTTAGTACTTCTCATTCGGGGCAATGAACAAGAGACAGCACAGAGAGGAGGAGGAGGAAGGTTTTGGTGGAGGGAAAAGCTCTCTAAGGTTAAAGGTGGGGGGAGTCCAGCCAGCACTCTGCTCCTGCATGTGGCAGGCAAAAGCTTCTGAATGAATACAAAGCTGGAGTTGTGTTTCAGTGGACTAGCTGGGGCCACTAAGGGATGGCAGCTTTTCAAAGGGGGCACACAGGAAATGTTTTTGGAGTGGTGCATGTAATGGAGCAAGTATTGCACAAAAAGATGCATTGTAAATCTGATGATAATGTGCTTCAGCCCTAGAATTCATAGGGCTCTTTCATGCCGTTCAGCTGCAAGCTTCTTTGCAAGTGCACACTGCACTGGAAGTGTAGTGCTTTGTGTCCTCTGTGGAAGTCCCATTGACTGTTCAGAGCTAAATCTCTCAAGGTAGCTAAGTTTAGATACTTAAGCTAAACAACAAGTGGGTATTCACACTCCATGTGATACATGTTTTGGGGGCATTAGATCTGGGAAATGAGCATCCTTATTTTATTCATTGCAGAGTTGCAAAGTATTAAATGGGTTATAGCCTTTCCTACATTCCTGGATTACCTAACCTTTGAGTGAACTTGTTTGCCATGGCAGCAGGCTATCCACAGTTTTACTTCAGGGTAGGAATAAGTAGAAATAAATTTGTGTTTAACTGCAACAGAGGTTATGGTTGTTTTATCACTTCTACTGCCCCTTTGGTGGTTAGGAAAAAAACCAGCAGGACTTGATCACTCCAGCATGGTTTAGCTGATTTTATTTTATGGACAATGCCAAAAGATGGCAGCCTGTTCCATGGTGGCTCCTACCTTTCTTAAGGAACGATGGAATTTGGTCAGCCTCTGGAAAATCTTGTTCTGCATACCTACACAGTCTCCATGAAGTTCAGGAAAATGTTTGCTGAAATATAAATCCTGGAAATGGAGAAGACTTCAACTGCAAGATAGCACACCACTAAATTTAGCATATATATCTGTGTTACCAGTTCTAGAATCTGCTAAGTCTGAAATTTCTTAGCCTGATGAAAACTTACTGACAGCTCTCTCTGAATTCTACCTTTTAGCTGCTAAGCCTTTCTTACTTTTGTGGTCCTGTGAAAGACTGTGTTTCCACACTGATCAGAAAGTTTGTGCAAATGATATTTCAGTAGAATTTAGTGCTCTTGGATTCATCTTCTGTGCCTTTGGCGGAGAGTTCTTTATTCCACCTGTCAATAGAGACAGTACTTTTCATCTAAATTATAGCTGCAAGAGGGTGGAGTTGTGGGCTTTAAATAGTTATTCTTCTTTTTCTGTATTTTGCAAGGGGAAAGCTGTCATCCATGTTCACTTTTTTTTCTCGTTTAAGTACTATTAGAAATATATATAAATTTGGACTACTAGTATGCAAAGTTTTTCTGCCTAACCACTAGCCAAGAAGTTAATGGACTTTGCTTTGCCTTATGTCATCGAATAGAAGCTATGCCTTGCTGCCTGTCCTTTATCTTAGTATGGATCAATTTGGGCACATTTGCCTGGTGCTATTCAGGTTTCTAGTAGCCTAGCAGTCTTCATTCAGGATAAAAAGAATTTCGCTCTTTTGTTCATTGAGCACAGTTCTTCTATTTGTATTTAACACCTACTTTTAGAGAACAGTTCCATTATCCTCCTTTGGTGAAACTTCATGCATCCCATCTAGGCTTCTGTGAGTCAAAGAGTGCTGAAGACAGAAGATAGCCTATACTACCTATGTTTAATGTGACATCACTTTAATTATGTTATTTTTTCAACTCTGGGTAGTAGCGATGGAAGTTTTTGCACTCTGATCAGCAGAGGAAGCCAGTGGTTCACTTTCTGTAAACCCTGCCATTTTTGTTTTCTTCTATGAGAAAATGTTTCTAGTCTTAAAAGGCACTTTTTTTGGTTTCTAAAGTTCATTGGTGCTTGGTGCAGTGTGAATGTATGTATCCTATAAATGTGGGTGTATTAAGGTAATGTTTGGCAGTTGTGCACTTATTAATAGCTTGTGTTTTGAGAAAAGAAGAGAAAGCATCAATGGTAAATATTACTTTTAAATAAAACATGATTAAGTAGATGAAAGCTTGGAAAGAACTGTTGGTTTACGGTGCTGTGTTAGGCCTTCCTATTACGTATCTGTCRTGGTTTCACCCCAGCTGGCAACTAAGCACCACACAGCTGCTCGCTCACTCCCCCCTGGGTGGGATGGGGGAGAGAATCAGAAGAGTAAAAGTGAGAAAATTCGTAGGTTCAGATAAAGACAGTTTAATAGGTAAAGCAAAAGCCGTGCACGCAAGCAAAGCAAACCAAGGAATTCATTCACTACTTCCTATCAGCAGGCAGGTGTTCAGCAATTTCCAGGAAAGCGGGGCTCCATCATGTGTAATGGTTACTTGGGAGGACAAAATGCCATAACTCCAAATGTGCCCCCTTCTTCCTTTTCCCCCCCAGCTTTTATTGGTGAGTACGACGTCATACAGTACGGAATATCCCTTTGGTCAGTTGGGGTCAGCTGTCCCAGCTGTGTCCCCTCCCAACTTCTTGTGCACCCCCAGCCTACTTGCTGGTGGGGTGGTGTGAGAAGCAGAAAAGGCCTTGACTCTGTGTAAGCACTGCTCAGCAACAATGAAAACGTCCCTGTGTTATCAATACTGTTTCCAGCACAAATCCAAAACATAGCCCCATACTAGCTACTATGAAGAAAATTAACTCTATCCCAGTCAAAACCAGCACAGTATCATATTTTCATTTATCTTCATCACAAATGCTGTGTAGTATTCTTTTTCATCAGCTGGCTCATCTGGCTTTCACCTGAAAACAGGAATACATTCATTTTCTCCCCAGGAGTTGGTAGATTAGCTTGTCTTCTCATGGATGTTTCTGAAATGGTTAAACCAAACACCATTCAGACTTGAGACTCTGTTCATTGTATCTTAATAATGTGTCATACTTGAACATTTCAGTTAGTAGCGGGTTGGTGGCAATGCCAAGATAGTGCAGTAATAACTGGTTTATGCTGTCATGGCTCTCTCATTTCACAGTCCTTTAGTAAGTAAGCTTTAGTCAAGGTGTCTCTTCTACTTTCTGCACTGTGTTTCTGCAAAGGAAATATTTAATCTTTGGAAAACTTAAACTATGAATGAAATATTTTGAATGAGATCTTTTATGGCTTTGACCTGTTCAGGTATTTGGGGTTGAACACAGTATATGTAAAATGAGAAGGAAATTAATAAAAATAAATTCAACTCCTTCTCCCTGAAAGAATCCCCAGCTTGGCCAGTAATGCAAAGACCTTGCCATTTCATTGTTTGGCTAATTGAGTGCCTAACATTATGGCTGGATTGCAAAGTAACTCTTGAGATTTTAATAAGGAAAGTCTGACAACCTAAAAATCAGTGAAAACATCCGGAAATTCAAATCCTGGAAAAAAACTGTTGCTTGTTGGAGTGCCTGGATCTCCTTTGTTTGTTTCATGCAGTCTGCTGCTGTCTTGGAAAGCATGAAAAAATAGCTTATGGCATGACTATCCAAGCAGAAGATAGCAGTGCTACAAACATGGAGAAAAATGGGTGAAGAAACCTTAAAGTTGTCCAGAAGCACAGGATCTGGTTATAGGTTAGGAATCCAATTCTTACTATGACAGGTCTGGCTCAATACAAGAATTTGGCATCTGAGGAAGAACAACTTTCTGTACCACATAATTAGCTTACATCCTGAAAAAAATTAATGGTCGGGTTTCCTCCAGGCATTGAAGCTGAGTGAAATTTGTTTTAGTGGGATTCTTGCGGATCTCATAGGTAATGTTGGGTGAATGTATGAGGACAGAAGTATCCAACCCTCCTTAATCTTCTCCGCCAGTTTGCTCTTTCAAGTGTTCTTGCTAATGGCTTGAGTAGTGATTTGCATCCAACCCAGTGAGGCTGGTTCCTTTCTCGTTCTTACTCCTTTTAGCCACTTCTCCCTGTCTTAGCTGTGTGATCTGTTTCTTCTGTGGTGATACAGTATTGTTCTAGGCTCTACATGGCAGCTAGTTGGAAGCTTGCATAGTCAGTTCCAAAAATGTAGGGAAATAATGGGTTCTAAAGGATCTAAAGTTCTAAAGGATCATTTATAGGTTGGGGAGTACTTTGCTGTGATAAATGAACTAATTGGAAGCTGGGCATTACCTTTCGTTGTGTTTGCGCATAAGGTAACCAGTCACACAGTGTTTTATCTGCTAAGAACCTCTAATAAAGATTTCAGATATTATTACAAAAGAATACATAAAAGGTCTAGTATGCAACTGCACCAGCAATAAAAACCAAGCTATGTATATAATCACTGTGCAAAGAGCAGGTCTTTCATTAACTCTTAGAGTTGAGAAGGGAAAAGTGCTGGAGAGCTTTTTTTGCCTTTTGGGGGGGGGAAAGGGTGTTGGGTTTTTCGTGGGGTTTTTTGTTTGTTTGTTTTTAATCTTTTTTTTTTCCTGCAGCTTCATGGCATGCTAGAATCCCCATCACAACTTTTATCCTGGTCTTCAGCTACTGTCTTTGAGAACTGAGTGTTTGTCCAGTTGTCTTCACATCAAGAAAGGAAATACATTTCTGCCTCCTATCCCTAGTAGCTAACAAATCCTCACTAGTCATATAAGTAATCCGGAACTGTAACTCAGATTTTCTAAGGTTCTGACTTCCTGCAGCAATTATTCAGTCCCCAGTGATAGCCTCCTTCGTGTTGAAACAGTCACCTGCTACTCCTTATTTTAAGATTTGTATAAAAATTGACAGCTCATGGCCGTGTGAATCAGAGGTATGGATTAATATTTAATAAAATGAAATAAAAGAACCCTTTTCTCTCATTACATGATAGCTGGCAGAAGGTGTGAAGGCCTACTAGGGCTAGTGATTGAGCCAAGTGGTTGGTGGTTTTTCTCCCTTCTTTCCGCAGACTCCTGTCTGATAGGATCATAGAATAGTTTGGATTGGAAGGGGYCTTTAAAGGTCATCTAGTCCAACCCCCCTGCAATGAGCATGGACATCTTCAACTGGATCAGGTTGCTCAGAGCCCCGTCAACCTGACCTTGAATGTTTCCAGGGATGGGGCATCTACCACCTCTCTGGGCAACCTGTTCCCGTGTTTCACCACCCTCATAATAAAAAATTTCTTCCTTATATCTAGTCTGGATCTACCCTCCTTTAGTTTAAAACCATTACCCCTTGTCCAGTCGCAACAGGCCCTACTAAAAAGTCTGTCCCCATCTTTCCTTTAAGCATTGAAAGGCTGCCACAAGGTCTCCCCGGAGGCTTCTCTTCACCAGGCTGAACAACCCCAACTCTCTCAGCCTGTCCTCATAGGAGAGGTGTTCCAGCCCCCTGATCATTTTTGTGGCCCTCCTTTGGACCTGCTCCAACAGGTCCATGTCTTTCCTGTACTGGGCACTCCAGAGCTGGACGCAGTACTCCAGGTGCGGTCTCACAGAGCAGAGTAGAGGGGCAGAATCACCTTCCTGGACCTGCTGGCCACACTTTTTTATGTAGTCCAGGATATGGTTGGCTTTTGGGGCTGCGAGTGCACATTGCCAGCTCATGTCCAGCTTTTCACCCACCAGTACCCCCAAGTCCTTCTCGGCAGGGCTGCTCTCAATCCCTTCATCCCCCAGCCTGTATTGGTACCAGGGGTTACCCCGACCCAGGTGCAGGACCTTGCACTTGGCCTTCTTGAACCTCATGAGGTTCACATGGGCCCACTTCTCAAGCTTGTCCAGGTCCCTCTGAATGGCATCCCGTCCCAGGCATGATGTCAAGGCTCCATATAGTGGTACAAAAAGTGGAAAAAAAAAGAATCATAACAGGGAACGGGAATTAATTTACAGCTTTGGGGAACTAACGATGGGGACAGTATTGCAAACACTCAAGAAGTAGGAGCAATTCCAGCAGGATGAGAGAGAAGTCTTCCAGGAGGAAACACATCACAATGCGTAGGAAGGGCAGTGTTTTAACAGCTGTTATTGAATAGAAGTTCAGAGGCATACTTGCTTCTTTGTCTCCACAGCTGGACTCTGCTTCTGCATTCTTATCATTCTTTTCCCTTATGGAAAATGAACTCTGCTGTTTCTTAGGGTGGTTTAGCATTTTGTAGAACTATCCGAGAATGCTATAGGAGTTTAACTTCAACATAAATTTGTAAAGCTGTTTTATGTAGGTTTTTTTGGAAGAAATTTTGTTACTTCTATATCTCTGAAGGATATGAAAAGGATATAGTTCCTTTGTTCTAAGAGCTGAATAAATGTTTTGTAGCACAAATTTGACATGTTAATTGAAATATTATCCTGTGTATTCCTTTCCTAAGCCAGCAGAGACATTTATTACAAAATTTAAATGTATATGAAGAAACAAGTCATAAAATTAGTTTTAGTCTTTCTTTCTGTTCTTTATCATCTAACTATGAAAAGCATTATTGTCCTCAATGGCAATCTTGTATGTGTGACTGTAGGGAAAATGAGTTCAGATTGGTTACCTGAGCCTTAATGACAGTTTTGACCTTTCCTTGTGTATAAGAAATTGGGGAAGCATGATGATAAAATTAGTTACAAAACAGCAGAGAGTATGCATCTTGTTTTTCTATGTTATGGAAATAGGCTCAGCAACCTTTCTTCTTCCATCAGTGTAGTGGTATCTCCTACGTACACTTTCATTTAGTCGAGGAGGTGTTTCATATATCAAGATACAAAATGAATTTTAAAAAATCTGATTAGTTTGMAGTCTGTTTGAAGACCTCCTTAATGTCAGTATTGCTTATTTGAAAAGAGCATTTCACTTTGTCTATTTTTGAAAAATCATAATAGTAGTAGTTCTTAAGTGGTTTTTTGATTTGGCTGTTGTGCAGCAAAGTGATTTAAATTTTCATTATTTAAAGGTATAATATGCAAAATTAGAAACAAGTTTTCATTGTCTATGCTTGAGAGTTTTATCCTTATAGCATCTTGAACTTCTTCAAGCATAAGCATCCGTGATGTCATTGCAGCTTTTTTTGTTAGAAAGTATTATTTCCTTTTTAATGTGTTGCTGAGTTTGTGGATTCAGACTCAGAATTGTCTCTGTATTCCTTCAACAATATTGCTGCAATTCAGATACTGTAGGTAAATTCAATTTTCTGGCGAAACAGGAATTCGATGTTATATCCTGCTATGTGGTGGTTTTCATGTGTGGGTTTTTTTTTCCCACCCGGCCACCCTGATTTTCACCTAGTTTCTCGGCAATCTATGATGGCTTCTTGGTTCTCTGGAGAAGAAGTGAGGAGCTGTGTTTTGTGGGTAGCTCAGACCAAGCTATAGGAAAATCTACTGAATCTGAGCTGTAGAAGTCACTTCTGTCTGTTTTGTATGCCACACAGTAATTTGTTCTTGTACTCCTGGAACATGGACATCATTCATGACTCTGTCGGTCACTGTTGAACTTGCTCAGCAAACATGCTTTGAGAGCTCATTTTTTTGGCTCTTCATGGACATCATTGCTGTTTTTTTTTCCTAATCGAGTGCTGGGTTTTTTTCTTCCAGAGTAAAGGCAAAAAAGAAACATTCACCTAGGTGCTTGTTCTCCAACTTAATGTTAAATGGCGTTGCTAGACTGCTTATGTGACATTCCAAAGGTATTACGAGAATCTGGATATTGTACTCTTGATTTTTTGAGAGCCTTCTCCTCAAAAAAGGGCCTGCAAAATTTCCCACTGTTATATGAATTGTCTTTTATTGTAAGATACATATCTAGAGGGCATTTATTGGGAAATGGCTTGGACCAGCATTAGTGTTTCAAATGCCACTAAAGCATGAATGGTTGTACCTTATGTTCAGAAAAAAATGGTTGATATATCTAACATTTATGTAGCCTGAAGCTGCAAGCTGTCTTGTAGGCTTTCTTATCCCTGGTGCGTATGAGTAGTACTTCCTACAAATAAGCCCAGGCTTCCCCTAGGAGGAGGATAATAGCAGAGAGCATTAGGCAGATACCCTCCAAATGACACGTCATCAAAACTATTTTCACAAAACTCATCCGCATCCTTTAAAAATAATGTTCATTTGAAGTAAATGATCAAATAACTTAGACCGGTTGAAAAGACTGTGCTGAAGCGGAAAGACTCTTTTCCACGCCAAGGGAGGAAAGGAGAAAAGAGCTTTGCCTTGTGTATTTGTACATGTGCTGGTATGTTAGGGGGAGGGTTTCAGATAACCTGTATGCTATATGCATGAAAATGGAGTTGATGAATAGAAGCCATACAGAAATTATGTGTATTGATGAGTGGTTTTTTTTGTTAAGAGATTATTTTTGCTCCTGCATAATCTAGAATATTACACAGCGTCCTCAGAAAATTAACCTTAGGCTGATCGCAGTGTGTTCAGTGTGCAGTCTGTGGAGGGGAATTTGTTACAGACTAACTCATATTTAGCCATGAGTAATTCTGTCATCAAACTGCTCAGTCCTATAGTCCTTGCCATTCTGGAATAGCAGCATTTTCGAATCTTATCTTCCATGTGAAGACCAGAGGCTTGCCATTATATGGAGCTTACTGTCTGTCACTGTGTTAACAAAACACCCTGAAATATTCAGAACACTAGTAGTGCGTAGACCCATTAGGGTTTAGCAGCATTGTGCTCTCCTCTTCCATCTGATAGTAGGGAATAGGTAAGTTTGGAGTATGCGTGTGTGTCTACATTTGATCTTCTGGTTGTGGGGAGTCCATGAGAGTCTTGTGTGATCAGTGTTACTTTTAAAAGCTGAGTTTTTTATGTACGTTCATTGAGAGAGTGTACTTGAATATATGCTCCAGAAGTACTTGAGTGGGAGAAGAGAAGGCCCAGTGACTTTCCAAATTAGAAAATGCTGTGGAAAATTTGCCTTTTGGAGAATGTCCTGCTGTTATTTGTAGCAAAGTTTACAAGTTTGCGAAAACAAAGACACTAAGCCCTGTCAGTAGTTCATTTCCTTGATTGCTATTAAATCTAAAGCTTCTTAATTCCTAACATGTACACTGAATGTGTGGGGTTTACTCTGCTCTATTTGCTGTTTGGTAGCATTTTTTTTTAACTTTTGAAAATCCCTTGACATTCAAGTAAAAGAAGATAACCTTTTCCTTTCTCCCACAGATCCAGACGTTTAATGTTGAGGCACCATGCCAGACCGTGGAAGATTTAACGAATGGGGTTGTGATGGCCCAGGTTCTTCAAAAAATGTAAGAAATTGTTTATTTAATGAATTAAATACACACAGTTTTATTATCTATACTTTTTTCTGTATTTAAGTGTATTTTAGTTCAAACTTGGCTGGTATTCCATAAGGATGTGGCTTTTCCTATGCTTAGACAGTACTTTAATCTGGAACATGACTAATATGGTTTTTTCTCTATAGTTTTCAGATAACTATCTTAAATGCAGAAAAAAAAAAAGTTTTGTTTTAGGGAGTTACTTATTCAAGTGTGAGCTTACTGGAAAGTAAGTTGGATTAAAACTAAGCTTACAAATTCAAACTTTTTTAAAAAGTTGGAACCAGTGAAAGGTAAGGTATTGGCCCTGATCATTGTTTGAAACTACAGTCAGTATATCAGTAATGTTAGAATTAGTTTCATGCAATAAAACTTCTGTGATAAACTGAATAGAACTGTCAATTTAGTTGTTTGCAAAGATACTGTGTTCTTGAAATTAAGTGAAGGAATAATAGCTGTTACACTAGATAATGTTTTTGTTCTTTTGAACTTTAAGATCAAACAGGATAAAATGCATTAGTTCAGCATCTCAGTGTAATCTAGGATGTTTCTGGGGACTACAGATATGCATCTGAAATGTAGCTATATGCAGAATTATCTGTTTTCACAAGAACACAACTTTTTATTGTTCATTAGAAACTTAAGCAGCATTTACTAAAGTCAGCAATCCAAATTGAGCATGCCAGTTCCTATAGACCTATTTTTTTTAAAAAAGATATGCTTTATTCCCTTTAATGTGAAGAGGGTACTGTCTTGAGTGTAAATGCAGAATAAAATGTTTTCTGTGTAATTTGTTGAAAATGAAGACTGGACAAGTACAGAATAGATATGAACGACTTTCTGTTAGAGTTCTTCTGGTTTGTGTCAAAGAATCGTGGAATAATTGAGGTTAGGAGGCACCTCTGGAGTGTTTAATCCAACTCACCTGCTCAAAGCAGAGTCTGCTAGAGCAAGTTGCTCCAGGATTGTGTCCAGTCAGATTTTGACTATATGGAAGGATGGAGACTCCACAGCCCCTCTGGGCTACCTGTTCCAATATTCAATTGCCCTCACAGTTTAGGAAAAAAAACAAACAAAAAACCCCAAAAAGCAAAAAAAAAAAAGTAGGGGGCATTTCTTTCTTTATGTTCAGATGGAATTACTTGTCTTTCAATTTGTGCCCACTGCCTCTTGTCTGTTCACTGGACACTGCTGAGAAGATTATGTGAGGGTATAAAGAAGGAGGAGCCATCAGGTATTTATACACAGGATTGATAAGATCCCACTGAGCCGTCTCTTCTTGAGGCTAAACAGACACAGCTCGCTCAGTCTCACCTCCTACGACAGGTGCTCCAGTCTGTTAATCATCTTAATTGCCCTTTGCTGAACTTCCTTGTATGTCCGGATCTCTCTCATACTGGGGACCCCAGGACACAGCACTTCAGATGTGGTCTCACCAGAGCTGAGTAGTACCTCCCTTGGCCTGCTGGCAATGCTCTTCCCAATGCAGCGCAGGATGTGGTTGGCCTTCTTTGCAACAAGGACACATTGCTGGAATATGTTCAGCTTGGTTTCTACCAAGCTTCTTCCCTGCAAAGCTGCTTTCCAACCAGTTGGCCCCCAGCATATACTGGTGCATGGGGTTTGAACTTACCTTTGCTGAAATGCATAAGGTTCCTGTCAGCCCACTTCTCCAGCCTGTCGAGGTCCTTCCAAATGGCAGCACAACTATCAGGTGTATCAAATATTCCTTCCAGTTTTGTATTATCTGAAAACTTGCCCTCTGTTCCATCATCTAGGTCACTATTAAAGATGTTAAATAGTATTGACTCCTTGGGTATGCTGCTAGTGGACTGGCCTCCAGCTGGACTTCATGCTGCTGCTCATAACCCTTTGAGCCTGGCAGTTCAGTCATTTTTCAACCCACCTCACTATCCACTTACCCAGGCCGTGCTTCATCAGTTTGTCCATGATGATATTATCAGGCGGTCTGTAGCGGGCACCTATAAGAATGTCACCTATGTTGGTCTGCCTGGTCATCCTGACCCATAATCTCTCAGCTGGCTCATCATCCATCATGCATTCCCACTGCTCTCTCACATAAAGGGCATCTCCCTGTCAATGCCTTCCCAGCTTGTTCTTCCTAAAGAGCCTGTGTTCATTCATGGCAGAAACCTTGTCATGTGAGCCATCCTACCATGTCTTCATGATCCCCATGAGAACTGTGGCCTTGCAACTACACACAGAGCTCTGTTTTACTCCTATTTGTTCTCCATGCTGCATGCATTAGTGCACAGGCACTTCACGTGTGCATCCAGTCTTGCTGATTCCTGTAGTGTTTTTCTGTAGGCCTTTATTTATTTATGTGCATGTGCTTGGAGTGACCCCACTTCAGCCCTGTTTTGTTGACTATGAGGTATCTCGTGTTCACATCATCCCACACCCTTTGCTTGCCAACAGAGTCCACCACTTTGTCACCTGATGTTTGGTTGTATTTTCCCACCTCTATTGTTCCTTGTTTAAAACTGTTCTTACCAGGTTGGTGAGCCTGTTGGTGAAGATGCTTCTGCCCACCGTAGTCAGGTGGATCCCATCTCTTCCAAGCAGTCCTTGATTCTCAGAGAGGGTTCTACGGTCATAGAAACCAAAACCCTGCTGCCAACACCAGTTCAGAGCTGGTTGTTGATCTGCAGGATCTGTCTGCTCCTCAAGCCCTTCCCACTAACTGGTGCGACTGGGGAGAACATCGCTTAGGCCTTGACCATAGCTTCCAGAGCCACGTAATCACACTTGGTACTTTCCAGGTCTCCCTAGCTGTATAGCTGGTGCCCAGGTGGACGAGCAGAAGCAATAATAGTCTGAGGGCTGGACAAGCTTTGGCAGTCTTTCAACAATGCCATGAATTCAAACCCCTAGCAAGCAGCAACCCTTCTTAGATGATGAGTCAGTCAGAAGATGAGGGTCCTCCATCCCTTGCTAACGCTTGTCACTTCCCTCTTGTGCTGCTGTGTGGCTCAGGTTTACTGAACACAGATGATTTGTTTGACAGAGCTCCTAGCCCCTTAACTGCTATGAGGACACTGAATCTGTTCTGTAGTTGCAAATCATCAGGTGGAGCAGGAGCCTTCCTCCTAGTGAAAGAAAGAGCTGCCAGTTCACAGGAAGAAAAAAGGGGGGAAGAGGAAATCTYGATGTAGTCACATATTTCAAGGGAACACTTTTCAGGATGTGGAAAGGTAAGATCTGGAGCGTAGAATCCTAAAGGCTTGAAGTAGAGAACAGTCTTTCTTTCCTACCTGAAACTTCAAAGAAGACGTAAATGCTGCAAAGTTTCTTTCTGCACTTAATTTCTCCTTCTGTGAGGAAGATGAGGCATCGTTTATAAGAATCACCCAGTCTTTATGTATTTTTGCATCAAACAAAACTAATTTCAAGTAATGTCAGCAGTCCTCTTGCTTCAGAGTAATTGAAGCAGTCTTTCTACTATTTTAATGTATTTTGCTGGTACACAAAAGATGACAGAACACACACCCCCAGCAGAAATGGATTTTCCAACCCAGCATTTAAATCAGCTCACTTGTAAGTTTTCTGAAGTCTGAACATTGAGTTCACAAGTCTGAAGCTAAATACAACATAAATGGGATACTGTTCCTTTTTTTTTAGGATTGGAAAGATTTCGTCCTTTTTTACCTGCTGGAGTGTAAAAAGGTGGTGACCATATAAATGGTGTGTTCAGTAAACTTTATAGTAAGTCAGGATTTCAGCATAATCATCTGTGAATCTGTTTTCAGACCATTTAGAAAAAATGTAATAGTGACATATGCATTTAGAAAAAATGTAATAGTGACATATTTAATATGGGTATTTATCTGTCTTGAACCTCTATAGTTCTTCCATAGGGTACAGGTTCCACTTAACTTAATGATGGCCCAACAGTTGATAACTGTATATATTCTTGATTGACTAGTTCAAAGACTAATCAGAATTTGGATCTAAAACATAATACACCTTGATACAAACCACAGTGAAACTTCAGTGTCAAAGGCCCCTCAATAACCTTACTGACTATTTTAGCCTGGTACTACCATGACTTGAAATACTGGCTTTCTCCCTGCCTTGGTATTAAGAAAGGAAAACTGTTCTGAGATACTGTTTTCAGCTGATGAATGGATGTTTTTAAAAGAGATGTACAATACAAATATTGCATTTCTGTAGCATGATTTTAAAATATTTCCTGTAGCAATTGCCATGCTGACACTGAGTGCGGGAATTCTTTAGTTTACCCAGTTTAGATGTAAAGATCAGCAAAGCAATTTAAAGTTCTTTCTCTATGCCCTAGGTAATAATTTGAACCTGACAAAATTAGTATTTGGCTGTCTTTCTGATAGTTGTGCTTCATATTTACCATTTTGTGTACTTGTGCAATGAATACATTGATTCTCGTGCAGAGATTTTGTGGTAATATTGCTAAATCTTGACTGCATTCCTGTTGAGATAAACTTTGAAGTGCAACAGCAAGCTGATCTTGGATTGTAAAACAGGAATGATAACATATGAACAATGTTTGAGGGAAAATATTATTGCTTCTTTTTTTTGTAGTAACAGAAGATGGCTCCAATTGATTTTTGAAGTAGATACCAAGGGTTGCAGAATAGCCAAACGTTGTCTGTTTTCCTGGACATGAGAGATGGGAACATAGGCCAAATACAGGGATCAGCGTTCGTATCGTTGACTAGCAAACTGATCAGGAGCATGTTGACAAAGCCATTTTAAGTATTCTTTCTTGAAAACAAAACCAAATTCAACACTAGCAGTGAAATCCTCCTTTTGCTCCTTCAAACAGGAAGAATACTTATTCAGGAATCAGGGAATGTTCAACGATATGAAGCAAGTCTAGAGCAGGCTTTTCCAGTCTACCCTTCTTTTTGTATTAGCAGCGCTGGCTCCCTCTCTGTCCCAAGAAAGATAACCATGTAGAAGAAAATTTTTGCAGGTATAGAAATGTGTAAGAGCAAGACAGCTGGGTGCTCGGGGTTATTTGGAAAAGTCATGCAGTGACGTTAAATAGCAAAGAGCAAGCACAGCCTGGAAGCACCAGGTCACGGCAAACAGATGTCATTTGCAGTGAAAACTTGAACAGTTGTGGCTTTGGCAGGAAAATGTCTCAACGAGTTAATCTTCAAAGGACAAATTTATTGGCTCAACTGGAGACACAAAGCTTAAACACTGTTACTCTTATTCCATTGAGAAGGGTAAACTACTATTTCTGTAATGCTTGTTCCTTGAAATTTGGGTGTCTTTCAGTATAGCTGCCTCCCATTCAGGGTTCTTCATCAGTGTGTGTTCTTTGAGGCKAATAGTAATAGGTTAATTACATAAAGGTGGGAGGGGAGAATTCTGACAACTTTTGGGTGCATCAGGACTTTTACTACGGTAAATTAATTAATGTTTAAAAAATAGTGAAAAAGCAGATTAATATCCAGTGAGAATTTAAAAAAAAAGTAAAAAGAAAAAAGGAGAGTTTGCTGTGAATGAAGAAAATGCAGTCAGTGAAGAACTCAAATTAAGTGAGACAGAGCATTGATGAAAATTGAAAGATGTTGGGGTCATCCAGTGATCTGGATATATTTCCATAGGAGAGTGAGGATAGCATTTCTTCTTGAAAACTTTAAAGTTTAAAAGTCTGAACTCTCTATTCTTTCTATTTTTTTAAGCTTCACCTTCATAGAAAGAGTCCCTTGGTACTTATGAGGGCAGGAAATAGTGGAAACAAGATGAAATTAACACAGTAGTTTATGATGAGGAACAGTTTCAGAGAGATCCCTAGTTCAGAGAATTAGTTGCTTTAGATATACAGAAAATTTGCACAACACAGAACTGTAGGATTTGTTGTCAATAAAAGAAAAAAAGGAAGAATATTGCTTATTCATCAGCTGATAAAAAACGGCTGTGCCTTGTGTCAAGGGTTCAGCAGCTCCTTGCATTGTTCTCAGTTTTTTGTACATTGTTCTCAGTATATTTTGCACTCGGGGTAGCAGCCCATTTGTAAGTAAGGCCATTCATCAGAAGTAACAACTCATAGCTGAATTTTCTGAAACTGCTGGAAGAGGCTGTGAGAAGAAAAGGGTACAGAGGGAATTACTGACACCTTCAGAAGCTTTTCACTGATGTAGTGTGTGATACAAAATGGCAGAAATGTGTGCTATGTAACCAAGCATGAGCATTTTCCTTACAGATTCAGTTGTTAATAAACAGGTGTTGGTAAATCCCTGAAGGACACTTTCTTTTTATCATAAAACCTTTATCTTCGAATTTCAGGTTAAAATACCATTGAATGGAATTCTCCAGTGCTAACTCTATTATCTTGGAGGAGAAAATTCAGCCGATGCTTTAGCTTATCTTTTTTTGTATTACTCCCTAAGATTCACTGTTCATTTGTGTTCAGATGTGAAGATTACTGGTCCCTCTGACTAGAATTGGTATGAAATACAGTAAGACAAGATACCTGTGCACAATCAGTGTTGATGATTATTTTACAGAGTGCTGTGCTCCAGGAGTAAAGATTGGAAGCAAAAGAAAATGTTTGAACTGTCTATGAGTAGACTGCCTAAAATCATGTAGCTTATGCTGTTTAGAGCAGATAGAAGTGCCATAGCTTGCTTCTGAATTGCATCCTCTTTTTCTTCATGTTTTTTTGTAGCCTTCACTGATGTTACTCATGTTTTCACTGTCTATTGGTATTCCTAGAACAGCATAACTCCCTGTTTTATACTACCGTTTTAAATTTTCCTTTCATCCCACTCTGGAGACTGTTTGGTACCAGGTGTCTGTCTTGTTTTAATTCTTTGTCTGTCATACTGGCCTTCGTAAATGTAAGAGATGGTATATATTTTCATTTGTCATCTGTGCATTGTGCCCCACTTAATGAATTATTCATTTGTTATATTATGCATTGCAGCATGCTGTGTATGTTTTGACATATGCAGAACACAAAAGTCATGGTTTTGTATATCGCTGGGGGAGGGAAATCTTTGTAAACAGACATTTCTTAAAGCAGCTTACTGTACCACTGTTAAAATGAGTAATAATCATGAGTTATACTACATGCTCCGTGGGTTGGTTTTCTTCAGAAGAATATTTCTGTCTCTTGGCATCTATGATGTGGAGAGATGATCGCTTAAATAAAGAAAAATTTGCATACAAAATAAGATGGAGATGGTATAAATGAGCACTGCTGAAAACAACATCACATGAAGTGATACAGCATTAACAACAGCACAAGTATCTTGTGCTCTGAAGAAAAGTCCCAATTATCTGCAGTACTATTTAGATACTAGGCAGCAATCAACTGATATACAAATACCTTTATAAATCTGGAAAGTTATCCAGTGCAAGAGATTGTCCAAGTTTGGATCTAGGCTCAGGAACTTACTGAATTCAAAATGCTTGGTTGAAACAAGTCATCTCGTGGTAATGATGATGCTCCAGTCAGTTTTCTGCTGCCCTTGGTTAGTACAGTACCTCTTCAAAATGAGCTACTAGGTTTTGTAATCACAGCTGCTCAGTTCTCAACCACACATTTTTCAAATGCTGTAAGAAATGACAGCATCTTTCTTAATGACATGGGCTAAAGGAGTTAAAGAACTCTGAATATGATTGAATCATGATTCCCAAAGATTCAGCAGAGGGAGACTTGTTTGCAGCAAAGGCTATGAATGACCTAATATGGAAACCCCTTTTAAAAAGTATTTGTAGAAATTCTGATGGAAAATATTTTATTTCAGATTTGATTTCCATTAGTTTGATATAGAGAGAAAGCATTGCTGTTGGTATTAATTCTGAACCTTAATTGGACTTTTGAGGACAGAAATGAAATTATAACAGCACACTAGGAATGATTCTGAGGTGATTTATGGATGAGGAAAGCATGATCATTCTGGATTTGCTTGTTGTTGATACCCAACCTGTTGCTTTTCTGCTTGTTGTATTGCTGGCAAAGTGTTTTTGCAATATGCCACTAATTATTGTGTAATCTGCATGGAGGTGCTGTAAAGAGAATTGTTGGTACTATTCTGACCACTGTTACGTATTGATGATTTAGAGTGGATTGCTTATCAGCTGCTGGACCCTTGGATACTTCCATGAGGTTTGTATACTTAAAAAGAAAAAACAAATGGGATCTGTGGGAGAGGACTACGACACTGGGTTTAGATTTAATATGTATGTCTGATGACATATATAAAGGTGTAGGTAGCCCAGGACTTCTATTAAGACAGTGAAGGCCAGTTGCTGGTCCATGTGTTACTTTTATTGCAGTAGTAGCTGAGAAAAGCTGTGTAGTTGCTATTGAAGTACAGGCTTCCAGAGTGGAATGAGTTGGAGCTGACCCTGAAATCTTGTTACTCTTGTATCCCCTTACTGTTGAAAATCGGGTATGCAATATTAGCCATCCAGTCAGTCCAAATATAATTCTGCTTGTGGGCAGTTGTTTATGCTTACTCGCATTGCTTCTTAGAGTCATTATTTACAATGAAAATAGTAAGTCAAGAATTGGTATATCCATGGCACTGCAGCCTTGAAACAGCAGAAGATGTTAGTGATCAAGTGCAATCCTTAAAATGATAAGATGCAGTCCTTAAGAAAGTCCCATTGGTCTTTTTTGCTGGTGAAGCACAGGTAATTAGGCATACCTGCTTTCTCACTCAGCTGCATAAACACTTTGTAGTTGTGAGTCTGTTGTAAGCAAGGCTCACTTGGCTGTTGGCAATTCCCAGAAGACCCATCTGAAAGATACTAGGGTGCTTTTTGAAATCCACACCTCAAACGGAATCAAGTGGGGCTACATGGGGCTTGAACTCTCATTTTTTTCACTACTATCCAGATGATTTTGTTGTTATTGAGTGGAAGTTAGGTGAATTAACACTTTTTGCAAGGACAGCCATTTGTTTCATGTAAAGCTGAACATGAGCCTTCTTCATCTCTAGTAGATCTTGTATGTATGTGAATCAATTTCATTCTTAGGTTTACCTGTCTTCTGAGGGCAGAGGCCATTTGAAAGCTATTTGGAAACATCTGTTTCAAAACCAGATGAAACTCTGGATGAGACATTGCTTTTTCTGTTTCATAGTTTAAGATTCTGTCATCTGTGCTAGAACTGCACTGTTTTTGAATGGGAGTAATTTGGAGTCATCAACTTAACTAGTAATTAAAGCTGTTCTTCCAGCTATATGTTTGCGGATGCCATGTCAGAGGAAAGGAAATATGCCGTAATCTTCACCAGAGTCTGTAACAGAATGTGTAAAAATAGCAATTGGAATGTGTCAGTAGAGAAACATTGCTGTTTGTGATCTCTCTCCATTGCTGTGTATTGTATCATGGGCTGCTTGCCCAATGCCTGATTCATTGTGAAGAAGACATTGTGGAGAAGATGGAGTACAGGAAATACTGTGCATCAGGTACAAAGTGTGGCTACAAAGTCTGTGCCCTGATATAAGTACTGATGTAATTGTTGGTTTACAGCATATATGTTACAGATGTCATTTGAATCTCGAGACACATTCGTAGTTTTGAGCTTTTGCAAAAAGATCTCATGGCATCTTGCCCTTGATAAAAGAGCTCAGTCCAGAAACCTTTTATCTGTAGAGGATACAGCAGTAAATCTAATAGTACTCGGTGGCAAGTGCAGCAGTCTAAGTCCAGAAATTAGAATACTTCACGTGAAACTCTAACCTGGCCTACCACACTGACTCTTAAGAGCCTTATGCTTACAAAAAAAGGAAGTTCCCCCCCCCCCCCCGACTATATTAACTTTATATGTTGGATGAAATATGAGCCTTTCCTTATACTATGTTGACCTACTCCTTTAAAATTAGTTATTTGTAGTGCATTCTCTCTCCTTAGTTCTGATCATAGCATTTTCAAAATTCTGTATGATATAAGGAAAATTTGACTTAAGTGAACAGTAGAAAATGTTAGCCTTTTAGATGATCTTGGAACTTGGGGGCAAGAGAGTCTTGGGAGTTGTCTTGAAGCAACTTATGGAAGGTGCTTGTGAGAAAAAGGAAGAGAGAGAAGAAGTTTATAGAAATAGAAGTATACTCTACAAGCAGTAGGTGTTCTTCTATTCTTTTTCTTGATTGCCTCATCAAAAGTGCAGAAGATAGAAAAACTTTTAAGGAAAGGTGTTCACAAAAAGCTTTGTCTAGGGTTACCATGAAAAGAGATTTGCAAAAACTGGTAGTGTTTGGTAGATGAAATAATAGTAAAGTGTGTTCTCAGTAGCAAATACTTCAGTGATACTTTTTAACTCTTCTCACTGTATAAAGACAACATATGTATTGTTCAGTCTCAAGCTTCCCATTTAGAAGTTGCATAGTTGTAAGCAGTGTATAGCAGTAGGGATCCATAATATGTGGAAAAGTAATAATTTTTGTAACACTTTCAAGTAATGCAAGCAAATATTGCTCCAGCACCAGCTGATAAGTTAGAGGAAGAAGGAGGAAAAACAAGAGGGAAAAACTGGCAAAATGCATTCAAAGTACAGCAGCTTCCTCAAAAGTATTAGCTACTCATGGCACACAAATGAAACTGTGCTGTCAACAGGGTGCAAGGCCTTAGAAAAGTGAGTAGTAACAGAATTCTGAGCTACTATAATAGAGGCCATGTGTCGGATACAGAGGTAGTCATTTAAATAACCTCAGCCTGAGATAGGGGCTTAATCGTTAAGGTATCCTCACAGTTTCTGTAACCTGTTTTTAATGAATACTCTACATTTTTTGTGTTTCAGAGATCCAGCTTACTTTGATGAAAATTGGCTGAACAGGATCAAAACAGAAGTAGGAGATAATTGGAGGCTAAAGGTATTTGACTGATTTTGCTTGTCTGCGAATCTGTTTTTCAGTTCTTAATATCTAAATATTAGCATATTTCTAGATTAAGACCTTGCCTTATAGTACAGCATTTTGAATTTTAGACCATTTTAATTACACTTATTTGTTTTTTATGTTGTTGTAGTCCTGCACAGTTGAGCGRAGAAAAGATATTTTGAGTTTGTAAATAGGTTTCAATAATTTAAAAGGAAAATATTAAAATAAATGTTATGCATCAACTACCTCTCTTTGTTTTTCAAATGTTGAATGAAGGATGTTTTTTAAATGCAAAGCGTGAAAGTAGCATTAAAAAAGAGCTCTGAGAAGCAGCTGCATAAAAATAGCAGAATAATAAGCAATTTATTTAAATAAAAATGGCAAAGTGTTGTTTCCTTTACTTTGTCAGCTCTGCACAACTACTGAGCTTTAGGAGAGGAAGTTGTGTTTTTTCTGTGTTGTTTGTACTCAGCATGTTTTTTAACTATGGTCTATTTGCTGGGTCATTTGTATCACTTGGTATTCTAGTACTTTCTCTGCAAACCTTAAGGCAATAGAATTTACAGTGCTACAGCTGAGGAGCATTTTGGTTTATAAAACCTGAAGAACATAGTTTCGCATGCAGATGTTAGTGTAGTTTCTGACCAGTTTTGTTCAGAGAATGATATATGTACCTTTCTAAATTGCCGTTTCCAGCCTGACTACTTGGGGAAACAAAATAGTCATGGTTTGTCTGTTAGTTCATGTTTCCTGTAAAACCATTTTGTTCCGGCCACCAAAACCGCTTCTGAGATCTGGCGAAGGGCTACAACTGTGAAATGCTCTAGTACTTACAGGCTCGTCAACATCGCTGGCTGAATAGAAGGGACACACAGATAAGTCCCGCCTGAGACAAGGATGGAGCATACTGCTGCTGTATATGTTTTGACTTGGCCAGCAGACCTGTCAGCGTGGTCTCTGCTGCCTGGCCAGCTCTGTGCAAGTCTGGGCTGCTTTAGAATGTTTTGTCTACCAGGGCTGCCAGCAAAAATGTGGGTAAGTTGATGAGGATATMTTGACCGGCTGGTGAATAAAAGATGTGATCCCTAAAAAAGCTTTGTTAGTTCTGCTGCTTAGCAGTTAATTTAAATGAACTTTTCAAAGAAGCATATGGAATTGCAAGTGAACAGCTGGATACAGTGTTTTATTTTTCTCTAAAATATTTCTGTGGCTTTTTTCTAAGGAATATGGAAGTCTTGGCTGTTAAATTTGGAGAACAACAAATTGATAATGGTTTGTTATAATAGCATTTCAGCTGATTGAAAGCAGAGCAGCAGCTTCTGTAGCTCTCATATGGAGCTTGAGGAATGAATTTTTTTTATGTCCCCCACCAATTTGGCAGATACTAAGGCTTAGCAGGTGTGAATAAAAAAAAAAAAAGCTCAGCAATCTAGTAACTTCCTTGTGTGGTTGAGGTTGGAAAAACATCAGGTCAAATTTCAGTTTCTTGCTGATGTCATTCCTTCTTGTTTTTCATATATCCATGTAAATAAGAACTAAAGACTGATTATTTTTTTTGTTTGAAAGAGATGTATACTTCAGCTTTTTGTATACATTTTTTATATACCACTTCCCTTTTCATGAAGAATACCAAAACGCACAGATGTGATATTTTAACTCTTATTTTGTAACCAGGAAAATAATCTGATACTTTGCCAACTGTTGTTCTTTATATGTGAGTAAACACTATTAGTAATCTAGTTGTTCAAATGTCTGTCAGTCAATCCGTCCTTTATAGTCTGGCTTGTAGGAGCACTTTCAATCTGTGCCCTTCTATTCGTTTGTCACTAGATTTAAAATGTAGGCAGCATACTTCTGCATGACTCGATGATACAGATTTCCCATCATATTTTAAGAAGCACCATGAGAAATGATAATTGGGTTATCTCACTACCTCACAAGTCATGATAATGAGCTGAATTATATTCTCGTTGCTAAACATGGTTGCTCTTTGCCTCCAGTATCATATGGTGTAATAGTCACCACTTGTGCAAGCTCTTGGTATTATGAACTACATAAAGGAGCTAGTCTAGTAGAGGAAATAAGTTAAAAAACCAAAATGCAATGTGCAGGTAGTTCTACTGTGTGGAACAGTGGTTAGGAGGGCCTGATAGAGGTTAGTGTAGGCCTGATACAGCCCTCCTAACCACTATTGAAAGAGATACTCAGAAAATCATGCAGTTGTTAACTTTGAATTGGATGCTGTCCTGTATGGGGAATAAACACGAATAGATGGCTCAGCTTTCATTATTTCTTTTGTTCAGCAGTTCACTTTCTTGGTAACTGCAAGAATGCAGTCTTACTAAAAACATTTTTCCTGTTGCTGTGCCAGTTTAAAACAAATGTATAAATTCACAGGGATGTTCTTATATTCTTGGTTTCAGGGCAGGTTCTCTGACTTGAGGGATTGAGCAATGCACAGGATAGAAAAAGGGAAATGTTAGAACTCAGGGGACTTGCAAAGTAGGAAGCATTCAGCAAGCATTCTGTGTATTACAGCTGACCGGATCTTTGTCTACTGCGTTTAGTAGAGAAACATGTTGTTACTTCTTTGGGGTTAAAATTTCTGGGGCATAGCATACATCAGTGTACATAGCAGTTTATGTTTTCCCTTGGGCAACAAAAACCCTACTTCTCACTGCTGTCTTAACTGCAGTTTTATGTTGTGGTAAAAATAAAAAAAAAAAAGCAAAGACATATCTCTTTCCTGATGTACAACCAAACACTTCAGTATAGTCAGAGTTTAAACTGTGCACACACTAGTATTTCATGCTGAAGAAGAAGACATTTTGAAGATAAAATGGCTTTTATTGAAAATGGGAAACAGCATAGAAAATAATTCTGTTGCCAAAATTTTGCAGGAATGAAATTCCCTAATCAAGAAACAAGAATAGTTCCATGTCAAGTCGTACAGGAATACCAGTAGGATAACAGACATTTAAACAGTTAATAATTTGATACACACATGTCAATAACAGAGTAAGTTGTTGACTGGCTAAGTATGGGATAAAACTGACACCCTTTCCCCAACCCAGCCCCCTCCCCCCGCCATTCGGTGTGGTCATACCTAGCTTGGGAAAGGAAGGAAATACATTGTTCAGCTTGATTTCTGACTTTTTCTTCCAGACTTTTTGCTTTGGCATGCAGACTACAGCATCAGTTTAAAGTACAGTTTTATCGATGTTTATAGTAGCAAGCTGTGTTTGTTCCATTATTGAATAGCACATTCAAACAACAGGAGCCACTAGATTTTCTGCAGCTAGTACAGTTTGAATGCCTTGTGTTTGATACCATATTGCAAAGTGGAATAACCAATGAAATTAGAGCACAGAGTACTTAGTGCTGTAATCTAAGTAAACAAACCTGATTTTTTGAGAATTAATTTTGACTCACTGCAGTAGTACAGTTATGTTTGCTCTGAATTCTTCTACAGTACAAGCTGGGTTGACTGGTGGAGTAATGGAAGCTAGTTTTCAGTGTACAGTATCATCTTTCTGCTACTTACTTGTTCCTTTGCAAGAGAAGGGAGCACTTATTCATGAGAAGCCTTTTAGAGGGTTTTTTTTCTGATAAGGGTGGAAGCCTGTCATGTGAATGTTTTTCTGCAAGCAAGAAGCAGAATTTATAGGCATATTGTAAGCCAGCATTCATTTCTGTCAAAAAGATAATTAGCAACTGATATATTTAATTCTGTTTCGATATACCCTTAATTCCTAAGTCAACAATGTCTCCAAATATAAGTTTAATGTGAGAATGCTCTCATTTAATTTTTTTTTTCTTGTCATTTAACTCAAGGAAGTGTCTGTATCTGTTCTTTTTGGGATTTCTTTTTGCAGAAGACAGGTTGGAGGGGGATAACCCCCAAAGCTAGTGGTATAGTCTCTCTCTAGGCTCCATTTATAATCGGTGAAGAGATAGGCTCCTGCAGAATGCAGTTTAGAGCAGAAACCTAATGTATGTGGTGGGAGCAATGCATGCACACTCTCCCTCCCCTCCTTCCCACCCTGCCCCACCCCCCCTTAAGTGCAGCCGGGAAGAATATGTACCTTAATGAGATATCTGAAGCTGATTGATTAAGAATTCTGTCACCACTTGCAAGTGTGCCCTAGCAACACTTCCAGAGGTTATAAGGTTCTTAATTATAACCTGTATGAAGGGAAATAGGTCTGTGCATAATTACCCAGGAAAGATACTGTTGAACAGCATTTCAGAACATTGGGGTTTCCATTCAGACACTTCAGGACCTGAAATGTACAAGGATAAGTCAATTTACACAGAGTCTTCAGCACAAACAGGATTTTGGTCATACATGCAATATGCATAAATGCAAAATTGGGGACTGGCTGTCATAACGTTAGAGAGAAAACAAGAGGTTAGATAACCCATGCTCCCTTTTTGTCAGCAATCACAAGCTTAAGGGCATTTCTACTGTCCACTTCATCAGGCTTTCCTTTTGTTCCTCAAGTATATTCATAAAGAGAGAAATCTAGACAGAGTACCCTTACAGACCTTCAGTTTGGAACCAGTAAGTACATTGTCATTAAATAAAAACAGAGATCTCATATGACAGGTGAGGAAAAAAAAATAGGAGAAAAAAACTGCCAACATGAAGTTGTACTGTGTTGCCAGGTCATGTGTTGCCTTCAGTAACCCAGGGCACATCATCTCTGCTTCCATTCGAGTCAGTTTATCAGGTTAATGCTGTGTAATAAGGGTCAGTTTCATACTGAACAGTGTGTGCTAACTATGTAGTACTATACTACAACCAAGATGGCTGTAAACTGAGAGGGTCATGATCATTCAACACAAGGAACATCCACGCAGCTCTGCTGTGGATATTAGTGAAATTTAGGTGTTCAAAGAATGAATGATAACATGCAGGTTGCCTTTGCAGATGCATTAGTTCAAAGCAGATGTCCTGTCCTTGGTAATATGAGATTGGGAAAATAAAACAGGAAATGACAGATGGAAAAGAGATTGAAAATGGCTAGCGATTCATCTAGAAATAATTAATAATCCATCTATTGTGGGTTGCAACAGATTTTGAAGTGGAATAAAGCATAGTTGTCACTACTGTTTTTTTGCCAGTAAGTTTCATGTCTTTTCCAACAGAGGTATGGGTGCAGGGAATGGATGTGAAAGGTGTTGGGAGGGTAGTGTACGTGCTTTATATGGAAAAGGAGGAAGTCGGGTTGCTGGTGCAAGCAAATAAGCGTCCCATGTGATCACGGGCTGATCTCCAAAGGATGATACAGCGCTTTATACTCATGATTGATACTGGAAATTCTATCTGTTGTGTTCTATCATTGCATGATTTAATGGTCATTGTTAACTAGTTATAGTTAGGTTTTCCTCATGTGCTTAAGAAAAAGAGAAAAAAAAAATTCTGAACAACCATCACCTGCTGTGATTTAGAATTCTGATGTAATTGGTTGTCTTTAACACTTTCTTGTGCTGTTGTTCATTTTCATTCATCTCTGTTTGAAGTCTTCCTTTTAAGAACTTATGCTATGACCTGACAAATGTTATGGGAGTTGAATCTCAAAATAGAAAACATTTGTGGTAGTTTCCCCATGATGATTCTCTGCCAGTGGCAGTAGAACCATTTGAGTGTATTCACTGCAGACAAGTTAAAAAAGAAAAAAAGTTGAGAGCTGTCCGAGTAATACTGAAGATCATTGTTAAGTTTAAGCCAGTCTATAAAGAAGCTGCTTTAGCCTTATAATTGCCTGATTGTATGCCAGATACAAAGATGGTACAGTTAACTCTTGAAAGCAAGTTATCCTAGTACTGCTGATTTGCAGTAGAATAAAACAGGACCTCAAACACAAGATTTTTTTTTTTTTTTTTCAGTTTGCCGTTTTCTTTTTCCAAGGATGCTGCCCTGTATTTTAGTTTTGATGACAGATTTTGATCAATATTGATTTTGTTCCAGCATCTCAACTCTAAGCGCTATGAAAGTTATATGGAGCAAGGTGACTCTTTGTGTTTAAGGGATTTTAATTCAAACAATGCTTACAAGGAAAGGGGAAAAGAAGTATTTTGTAGGCGGGTACTTTTCATTTTGTTTCTCATTTTTTGGGATTATGTTCAAGTTCAAGGTTCCTCACAATGCTCTCATCGGTAAACTGGACTTAAATTCTGCAACATGGCCTTTGCATTTCTGTGGCACTTTCTGCAGCAGACTCAGGTAAATTACAAACTGGAAGATTTTAATGAATCAAGTTTGAAAATTATATTCTAATCAGCACAGTATTCTTTGATTTGACATAAAAATAAAACTATTTACATTTCTTTAAATTCTTAAATCTGTTGCAGACTTTGGTTATGATTGTGCATAGCCTTTGAGAGGTGGTGGTGATTGCTTTTGGGCAGACAGCTAGAAGATAGTCGTAGTTCTTACAGAAATATGATGTGTGTAATATTACAGAAATGGTATGTGTTTGGGAGTAGAAGATGTAAACCTGAAAGTAAACTGATTATTTTGCTGTTATGGGAGGGACAGTAAATGTTGTTATATACTTGCTATCATGTAGCATCTTCAGTTCTCATTTTAAGTTGTCAGAATATTTGATGTGTCACTTCTCAAGTCCAAGTGAATTTTTGTTTCTTGTATGACGTAAAGTTCAGTGATTATGAAGATAATCAGGACGTTCTTGTATCTTAATAAGTGGTCAGCTTTTGCCACTTGTTTCCAAAAGGGAGTGGATTAATAGGAATAAGGTAATCAGATCATTATCGCTTTGGATTTCATGGCTAAATCTTTTAGTGTGTGTGTAGCCTGTTCCTTTCTTGTGTTTCTCTTAGAAAAGAGGCTGGATTTTGCTTTCATCACCTCATTTTGTCTGTTGACTGTGTTGGAGTGTTGAATTTGTCCCTGGATTTCAGTATCATGTTTCCTAACTGTTTTCTGTAGTGTTTTCTCAGATCTTTTGGAAGACAGATGACTTCTGTTAGTGGGCAGAATCTCCTAGCTGGGTATTTTTGGAATGTAATCAAGAATATAGAAGTTATTGTGGACTTTAAATACAGTTGGGATTTGAGAGTTTTCACTCTCCCTTCATTATAGTTCCACAGTTTGCCGCTGTGGCTACTATTGTCAGCAACAGCACTTTGTGAATCCTAATTCAGTCAGGTTCAGTCTTTGCAGAACCTGTTTATAGACTTCATAGAATCACAGAATCATTTAGGTTGGAAAAGACCCTTAAGACCATCGAGTCTAACCGTTAACCTAACACTACCAAGTCCAGCACTAAACCATGTCCCTAAGCACCACGTCTACACATCTTTTAAATACCTCCAGGGATGGTGACTCAACCACTTCCCTGGGCAGCATGTTCCAAGACTTGACAACTCTTTCAGTGAAGAAATTTTTCCTAATATCCAATCTAAACCTCCCCTGGCACAACTTGAGGCCATTTCCTCTTGTCCTATCGCTTGTTACTTGGGAAATGAGACTGACACCCACCTCTCTACAACCTCCTTTCAGGTAGTTGTAGACAGCAATAAGGTCTCCCCTGAGCCTGCTTTGCTCCAGGCTAAACAACCCCAGTTCCCTCAGCCGCTCCTCTGTCACAGGAGACAGTGCACTGCTACTATTATCTGAATTCCTTGCTTAAATAATTGGATGTTAATTGGTGGGAATCTGTAGCAGTTACTTTCAGCAAAGATTTCTTTTTTTCCTAAATATCACCTATGAGATCCATTGGGCATTTGTATAGTTTTTAAATGCACTCTTTATCTCAGAGACTTGATGTAAATGGATTTTTGCTGGAAAGGGAGCAGTACTCGGTACTAGAGAAGCGTGGCATAGATTCTATACAGCAGGAGACACTTAACTGATGCCATTGGTTATGCAAGTGAACAGAAGCTATCTTTGTGTGGCAGTGAAGGCATCACTGAGAAATGTGAATTTTGCCTTTATACTGTAAGACAGACATTGAATTATAAAGAACTGGGGTGGGGGGGACGAACAAAAATGAAAGAACTAAGAGGAATAATTAACGAGAAAGTTAATAAATTAAACTTACATAGGTTGGGAATAAAGGAGGATATTGAGCAGTAGCTGGTTTTGGTTTGGAAGAAGAGGTTTATCTCTGCAGAAAGTAGATCACTAGGATACTTTAAGAGAAGAAAGGAGGAAAAGAATGGTTCAACTTCTGGATACAAAAATAATCCTAAGATAAACAAGTACTCCAAAAAAGATTCATGCTTTAGAGCCTGATGTAAAGCCTATCCAAGACAATGTGATGTTTTTCATAAATTTAAATGGATTCTGTCAATTAATAAAGATTTGTGATCAGGTCTGGAAGTCTGATCATAAGGGACTATTGCATAACTTTCATGATTCTAAATTAAACTGCTCAAATAGAAAGTCTCATTGTGCAAATAGATGTAATTGTATGATTCTTTTGTGTGATTTTTCTGTGATTGCCTACTTCATGATCATTTCTCTGTAATTTATTCCCTGCATTTATTGTATTTCCTTCTTCTTATTGTCAAATAGGTAAGCAACCTGAAGAAAATTTTAAAAGGAATATTGGATTACAACCATGAGGTAAGAACCGTTTTAAGTAATCTACATCTACATTCCTTTTTTGTTACATATTTTAGTTAAACTGTTTAATGTAAATTATATTCTACTGATTAAGTTCTGACATTTTCTTGCAAAGTATTTGGCATACAGAGTGTTTCATGGCCTATTCTCAGGTGTTAGCCTTCTCTGAAACTTCTCACCTGCTTTATTGAATACTCAGAGCTTCCAGAGGAGTCTGATGTGCAAATTCTGTCATACAAACAGTAGATGTCTTTGCTGACTGTGTTCTGATGATGGACTTTAACAGTACCTGTGTTTGATTTCCCACCCCCCTGCCCCCCCGCTCTAGCTAAAGACTGCTTCTTTCCTTTTTTTTCTCTTGAGGAGAGAGAGTAAAGAGCATTTTTAGCCTCTTGCCACATCAAAGTTTTCAATGAAATGTTTTAATCCTGGGATATTGGAGTCTGCCCTTGGTGTTCTCTCTTAGACTATTGAGCAAACTCAGAAATGAACCACTCCAGAGGAGATACAATACAGTATTTTTTTCAGTCGTGAATCTTCAGCTGAAATATGCTTTTAGTTTCAGTGATGTTTTGAGGCAAATTGATCTGTACAGGCTGCAGCACAAAATCCATAATATGTATGTTCTGGACATCGCTTGTCTCAAAATATTAGCTTCTCATAAATACTTTGGAGAGGAAGATAATTGTTAATAAACTTAAGTCTTTAAAAACGAACAGATTTTCAGAAAGAAAAAGTTAGACTCATAAACTCATATTCAGTAAATGGTCAGGTATCTATGTTGAAATAAATTTTGAAAATTGATGTTTAAGCAAGCTGACATAACTGACAATTCTGGAAAGAAACAAATAAGTTTTTTGTTATAGAAAATTAATATTACTATGACAAAGTGATGCCAGCTTCTTTTTGGCTAGTTGGTATGTATGATGATTAAGTTTCTGGTGTGAAAACTTCACTACTAAGCAAGTTTTGAGCTGTTTCAAGCTGATTAAGTTCGGCAAAGGTAATGCACATTTATAAGTTTGACTGGATTTTGGTTTGGTTTCTTTTTTTTCTGCTGAGGCAATGCTTGTGGTGATAATGGAGATGATTCTGGATCTAGAATCCTGGTTATGTTTTCCTCAACCTGATTCCCTCTCCTAGCAGTCACCGTCTACAAAAATATAATGTGAATGTGTATGGATTTTACCTGAGGTAGCTAAAAGCCTTTGAAAAGTGTACATGCTAATTTTGTTCACYTTCAAAAATTCAAAAAGTTGTGTTGCATTCAGGAGGACAGTCTTTCAATAGCTATCCTACATTGCTGTCTTTGTCAATTATAGTATGGAAGAACAAGAAGCCAAAGCTACCTATTTATAGCTTGAATGCTTTGTTATTCCCTAGTAATCTTGCTGCAGAACTCTGCTGCTCTGGAATTGAAACTTTCTTTTTTTTTGTAAAGGTCTTTTATATTTCTTTTTTAAAAAAGGGGAAAAATGCTCTTTTTCATCTCAAGATATTTATTGCAGAGTCTATCCTTTATTTTCATATTTCTTTCATTTTTTTTTGTTGAATTAAAATTGTGTCTCATGTTTATTTCAAAATCCTCTATTTACACCTTTGCATCCTTGGCTTCTTCATAGTGCCTGCTGATTATGCCTCTTCCCTTCAGCTTTCTTCAACAGCAATTATATTATCAGTAACTATGAAGCCGTTGTAGTATTATTAACTTAAATCTGGCATTGCATTTAAAAGTGATTCAGGACTACAGATCAATATATAAACACATATCAGATTTGTATAATTCAAAGAATATTGTGTTTTACTGTATTATTGCAGTCTATATACAATGGTAATATTTTCCATTGTGCTTGATGCAGTCACAGAATTCTTATTTTCTTACTAGAATGACCTAAAGGAAGTCTTTTCCAACAAGAATGAATCTGGGTCGTTTAAGCTATACAGACGTTTTTAGTAGTGTTGGTGCTCATTGTTTGAGAAAGCTGTTTAAAAAAAAAATAATGCCACAATACAAAACTACTATACAAAACAAGAACAAACTCAACCACAACAATTCCATAAAGCCCAACCCTGGAAAACTTTGGAATGGCTTGATTTCCATCTATTCTTCATATACATCTGTTAAATGTTTTTTATAAATACCTTATCTCATTTTCTGTTTTTCTTGAGTATTAACACGAAAAAGGGCACCCAGCAAACAAATGACTGATTCCCTTCATAGTCATTGTTTCTTTATTGCACCCTGCTTAAGAAGTGACAGTTTCTTTTAATCTGCAATTAATGTGTCAGAGATGTGTTTAATTCCATATTTCATATTCATATTTTCAGCCCCCTGAAAGCTCTTTATGAACAATTTAGCAGAATTGTTTAATTCCTTCTACTGACAATCATTAATGTAAATCCTTCTTAATTCTAAATCAGATTACATTAATTGTAAGTCACATTGGGTTTTTTGTTTTGGGTTTTTTTTTCCCCCTGCATGTGGGCTGTTTAATTATGTATTGTACTACTACCTCAATTTCTCTTCCATGGAACTAGCTTTCTTAGCTCTGAGACTTGCTAAATATCCTTAAATTTTCTAGAAGTGTGAGGCCAAGTGATCGAGTTTTTTACTGTCTTATATTTGTCACCCATCAGTGCTAGACACATGGATTGTATAAGTGAAATATTTAAATTTCTGGCTTTCTAGTGGTGAGAAATGTGAGGTTTGTGTATAATATTTTGTGCTACATAAGGTGTTTTTAGGAATTAGATTTTTTTAATGAAATGCTTTAAAAAAAAAAAATCTAATTATCCATGTGCTGTTGGTCATCGTGGAAGCCTGCCTTTGTTACCTTTCTTACCTGAAGAAAAAAATCTTGCTAARTTTGAAACTAATAGTTTCTTATTAGTTGAGACAGTCAGGTTTGTCTTCTGGCAAATATTAGTTCTGTCAAGCAGTATGGTTTAATATTTGGATATTAGGTGTTAGGCAATTTAGTTTGTTTTAAAGGTGGATTGAAAACTATGTTAAAGTACGAGTGAATTGCTTTTGTTGATTATGAATCATCTTTGTATTTTGAAATGTGTGTGTATGTATATGTGTAGTGATACAGACATGTATGTACTGGGTCTTTATGCAGATTCTAGGGCAACAGATTAATGACTTCACCCTTCCTGATGTTAACCTGATTGGAGAGCATGCTGATGCTGCGGAGCTTGGGAGAATGCTTCAGCTTATTTTGGGATGCGCTGTGAATTGTGAACAGAAGCAAGGTATTAAATTTTGAAAGCATGTTTTCTCCCAGGCCGTGAATGAAAATCCAGCTTGCTGTGTAACTACTTAGGGGAAAAATTATGTTTCTCAGGTTGCCATCAGAGACAAATGTATTTTTTTTTCAGTGATGACATTCTTTTGTCCTACAGATAATAACTATTGTTTTGTTATAAGCTTCACTAGTTTTGGAGTCTCAAACTGTGGAACTGATTTTGCTTCCAACGTACATATTTTCAATTTTTGTTTGCTGAGCTGAAAAGGCACTCTACAAAGGAAAAATTCTTGGGCCCACCCTTTAACCATTTATGAGGTAGATCGGGATAGTTAAGAATCAAAAAATGTGATTGTTGCACTATTCTGTATGACTTGGTTTTAGGAATGCATTCCAGTCAGCGTCTTACTACATGGCGGAGAGCCATCGGTATGACTGGGGGTTGGTCTGAAGATATGTCTGAGTGATTTGGGTTACTGTAGTTTCTGAGACTTTTGCATGGGGTTGGCAAATAGGAAAAAGTAATGTTGGCAATCATGCCCTTCTGGGCAGCAACTGAATACCAAGCATGGTACCTTAAGGGCATCCAAAATGTCACTTGAGGCATCTGTTAGGTGATTGAATCCCACTTCAGCAGTCACTGAAAGAGACTTCTGCCTCTCCTGACTCCCATGGCACCGTCTATCTGACCTGCACAGGTGAAATAGGGACCCATTCATTTTTCCTGCAGGTGCCACAGAGGATGTGGTGAACAACGGAGACGCTTGTTGAAGTGTCCCAGATCTCATGCTCTAAACTTGCCTTGGGTGCAGCGTGTCTTATTTTTACCCAATTACCTTACATTACACTTAATTCAAGCCAGGTTAAGGTAACAAAGCAACTACAAACATTTATTCTTAACACTTAAAACACGAAGCATAGGGCCATGTTTATAAAATACACATGTGGGTAAATAAAACTATGTTTACTGTATTTACATTAAAGTTGCATCAAATATCTGTCTCTTCCTGATTTAACTCATTTTGGTTTCCTTTCTGACAAAGTGGCAGCCAGTGTTTCAGACCTTTTGTCTTCCACTTGCATGGTGCATCTTAGCTTTTATAGCTAGTTTCCCCTTTCCAGTTTTCTTAGGTGTCTAAATCACTTTAATTTCTCCTTCTGAAATTACTTTTATTCTTCCCTTAATCAGGAGGCAGTCTGGCTATCCTATTAATTAAAATAGAGGTAATTTTCTTCCATGAGTACCTAAATAACTCTGTTTTATTAGGCCTCCTGTCCTCTTTGTTTTATGTAAAATTACCTTCCTTCCTTTTGGTGACTATTTGGCACCCTCAAGTGGGAAGTATATCTTATTCCTGTGTTTCTCCTACTCTTTTAGTCTGGACATTAAAAATGTACGTGTTTGAAATATTGGAACAGTCTAGTTTTATGTAGTTTGAGTGAGACTTGGCATGACCTAATTAAACACTTTGAGATGACTGATTCACAGCATCTTCCTCTTGGGCAAATCATTAAAAGAATACAGGTCGCATGTAAAGGTGATCAGATCTGACTGGAAACCATATGATACTGGGCAAGTCATAAAGTCCTTGACTTGGTCTAACTGTCAGAATTTGTCCTTCTAACCACTGTATCATCTTACAAGGTACCTGTTGTGTAGCTCACATCTACACATAGGTGAGGAATGAAAAAGTGGAGGGGACTTATTTGTGATATAGCGCAGAAATAAGAACAGAAACCAAGAATGGATGTGAAAATGCCTTGAAATGAGGATGCTGTAGGAAGGCAGGACATTTTTGTTAAACTTACGGAAAAGGACAACCTATGTGTGGATTGTGTACTTGCATAGCCTGAATAGTTTGGGAACAAAGTGAGTAGTTATTTCAGAAGTGTGAGATGCCGGAAGGAAAAAATGGATGACAATCAAGTACTTTTTCCATTGTTGCAGAGTTCCAATGAGCCTGGATTTATGTCTGAAGAGACTTCTGATAAAGTCTTGTGGAGTTTGTTGGGGTGGGACTTGACGGGTGATTATGCATTTCAGTGTCATCTGTGGCACCTAGTCATTTTGTAGGAAGGATGCAGCTTCTGACCTCATGTTCTGTGTGACTTGAGTTTCAACAGTAACATTTCAGAATGCTCTTATTTTCAGAGTACATCCAGACCATAATGATGATGGAAGAATCGGTTCAACATGTTGTCATGACAGCCATCCAGGAGGTATGCTGGGATGCCCACAGTGTGTAAAAGTTCAGTCTTTCAGTATTTTACAAAAGTATGCTTTTTCCCACTTTGGAAAAACTTAGTTGGAAGTAAAGAAAATAAGGGGCATAGGTTTTGCCAATTTACATTGAAAAATACCTTCTTTTTTCTTAGAAAAACAAATCAGTAAAGCTTGCTTTATGTCAAGGAATGCTGGTTGAATGTCCCACTTTTCTTTAAATCTAGAAGATTGAAACTTCTAGATATTTTTGATAGTGGGTTCCCTTTCCTTTATCTTTCCCACCCTGTGGCTCCTGAAGTGCACTAGTCTGCTTTTATGAGTAACCAAATACTGTAGAATTTCTTCAAAGTTTGTACCTTGAAATTGCAAAACTCCATGAACTGTTAATTTTTTTTTTTTATTGGACAAGTGAAAAGAAAGAGAAATGGATAGCAGAGTATCCATTGTCAGCTGTAGTGTTACAGATAGGCTAATGAAGGTATTTGTGCTGATACGTTTTTACAAGTTAGTAAGTATACTGCAGTGTATTTTGTAAAAGTGCTGTTCAGTAGTAAATTAAAACCACAGTGAAAATTAAACCAGTGTTTGTGACCGGTATAGCCATGAAGCCCCCATGTGACTTCTGAGGAGCCCAAAGTGCCTATAAGTGAAGTGCCTATCAGTTCTCATAGATGGAGGTTTACTGCAGGGCAGGCCACTAAGGAAAGCAGGAAATCGCTGGTAATCCCATTTCTTCCGAACCTGAACAAGAGAAACTAAATTCCACATTGAACTCTAGAGCAATTTCACTTTTCTGTAATGTCTGAATAGAGAAAGAGATGTCAGTGAGCCTACAGGGACCCCATCCCCTATTACCACTTTGACCAATGCTGTATCCGTGCAGTTGTACATCCTGTTGTCTGTGTGTGGACTGCTATCTGTAACATTGCAGAGAGGACTTTTGAAATGAACATTGAAAGAATCCTTATGCTAAATCATCTTCCAGTCAGTACTGCCAAGCACCAGTTTGCCTGAGTTTTGGGATATTTTACTTTTGCAATCTTTTTAGCTGTAATACAGTGTTTTGGTGGATTTTTCTAATGTCCTCTTTTATTAAAGCCAACTTTCAGCATCACTTTATTCTGCACTGTCTTAAAATAGAAAACCTTCTCTTATCCTCCCTCCTTCTCTTGAAAATCTCCTGTTTGATTTTTGTAAAAATCTCCATTTGGTAAAATAGCCAGATCTGAAGCAGCCCACAGTTTTTGGCATTTGATGAGTAGGCATTGAACTTGTTTAGTGTTTGTGCCCTTTCTCAGAGATGGGGAGTAAAGTGGGGAGAAATCACAGGATGAGGGTCTGTTCATCTGGAACAGATTTTTGAAACTCAGTGAATCCAAAAGCTTACTGTTCAGGTATTGGTGCAGTTCTGAGTGATTTTAATGCTACCTTCCAAGCAGCTTAGAAATCCAAGGCATTCAGAACCAAATGAGGAGGATCTCAGGTGCTTAACAAAGAGGTCAGAAAGCGTCTCAAAAACTTTGAGACACTTTGAGAGTGGGACCTCCCTCCATTATTTTTCAATGGTTTTGGGAGTCTGGAGAGGTCCCAGTCGACTGGAAGCTGGCAAAGGTTGTCCCAGTTTTCAAGAAGGGAAAGAAGGAAGACCCTGGTAATTACAGGCCTGTCTCACTTCCGTGCCTGGCAAAATTATGGATAAGGTTATTCTGGGAGTTACTGAAAAACACTTGAGAGACAATGCAGTCATTGGTCATAGCCAGCATGCGTTCATGAGGGGAAGGTCCTGCTTAAGTAACTTAATTTCCTTTTATGACAAGGTCACCCATCTAGTTGACTAAGGGAAGCCAGTAGATGTGGGGTTTTTGGATTTTAGCAAAGCTTTTGGTAGTCTCTCACAGTATCCTTCTGGACAGAATTTTAGGGCTAGTGCACTTTAATGTTTTTATAAATGATCTGGACGCAGGAATCAAATGTACGTTAATGAAGTTTGCCAATGATACTAAACTAGGAGGAGCTGTGGACTCCCTCGAGGGTAGAGTGGCCTTTCAGGGAGATCTGGATGGACTAAAGAGCTGGGCAATCACCAACTGTATGAAATTTAACAAGAGCAAGTGCTGGATTCTCCTCCCGGGAAGGGGTAATCCTGATTATACGTACAAACTGGGGGACGAGAGGCTGGAGAGCAGCCCTGCGGAAAGAGATCTGGGGGTTTGGGTTGATGGCAAGTTGAATATGAGTCACCAGTGTGCCCTGGCAGCCAAAAGGACCAACCATGTCCTGGGGTGCATCAAGCATAGCATAGCTAGCCGGTTAAGGGAGGTGATTGTCCCACTCTACACTGCACTGGTGCGGCCCCACCTCGAGTACTGTGTGCAGTTTTGGATGCCTCAATATAAGAAGGGCATCAAACTATTAGAATGTGTCCAGAGGAGGGCGACCAAGATGGTGAAAGGTTTTGAGGGCAAGACTTATGAGGTGTGGCTGAGGTCACTTTGTTTGTTCAGCTTGGAGAAGAGAAGGCTGAGGGTTGACCTCATCGCAGTCTATAACTTCCTCAAGGCGGGCAGCGGAGAGGGAGGTACTGATCTCCTCTGTCTGGTGACCAGTGATAGGACACGAGGGAATGGAATGAAGCTGAGTCAGGGGAAGTTCAGATCGGACATTAGGAAAAGGTTCTTCATCGAGAGGGTGGTGGGTCACTGGAACAGGCTCCCCAGGGAAGTGGTCACAGCACCAAGCCTGTCAGAGTTCCAGGAGTGTCTGGATGATGCTCTTAGTCATATGGTTCAGTTTTAGGTAGTCCTGTGAGGAGCAGGGAACTGGACTCAATGATCCTTATGGGTGCCTTCCAACTCGAGATATTCTATGTTTCTAACAAGAGTTTAGATCCAGAGAGTCTTTTCAGAGCTGCATCTGCAGTCTGTGTCTTTGGAGGGGTGAAACTTCAGTGGATTTAAGGAGGTTTTTCTTTTTCTTGGACTCAGAGCAGCTCTCAGAATCTAAGTGACTTGGACTAAGCAATATGTAGGAGACACCAAAATAAAGTTACTAGGAAAGTAGCTATATAAGCATAATTGAAAAGTAGGTATGTCGCCTAACCCAGCGTTTCAAAGCATTTGACATGCAGGTACTCTTTCTTCAAAATTAGGTATGTAAAAACACCTCTCTAAGCTTTACTGATGTATTATGTAATTCATTTTTCTGTTTCAGCAAAGCACATATAAATGTTTTTTGATACTTCTTTGGTTTTCATAAATCCTCTTACTCATGAAAATATTTCATGAGGCACAGTAGAACAAGCCTCTGCCCTGTTTTCTCTGTTTTTTGCATGAAGAAGCTGATTTTTAAATGGAAGAAGGACCATTTTATGTTTTAAATTTTATTTGGTTATTTCAATTTTTTTAATAACTTGTGACTCTTCAGCATTTCCTTTCTTCACTTATTTAAATGTTTAAAATAAAATATTAATAATAAAATATGCCTTGTGCTCCATAAAGGTTTTATAAATTGAACAATGCTTTTCTGTTATTTTTTCAGTGCAGTCAAATTGATCTGGTGTGTTGCCACCACCTAGATTCTTAGATTCTAATCTGCAGGTGTGCATTTCTAAATGCAAGCTGTGCACAAGGTAGAGGAAGAGCAAGAATGATATAGCTATCAAAAATATTGCAAAAAATATCACATATAATTATAAATTATGCATTATATTGCATATTCTATAATATATACTCCTATGTTCTGTTTATATTATTATAATTTATTATTACTTGCAATTAATATATTACTATGTATAATATAACATATATTTTTTATTTCATAATTTGCAGATTTTTTTTAAAGGCCAAAAATCTTTCCTTACAGAAATTATTTTGGCCATTATGTATTTCTGTTTCCTTTCCTTTCCTTGACATCCTTTGGAATTTCTGCTGTCATTTTCCCAAGTCTTTTCTTTGAGCAGCCAAGTTCATTATTGATGAAAGTGGTAGCTGGGGAGGTTGTTTGCCTTTGCTGTTTAGAACATCTCTAAACTTGATCACTTAGCAGGTGTCTGTGCAGGTCAAGCTGAGAGTCAGAACAGGCTCTTAACAGCAAAGTACTACAGGTAGTGTCAAAACTTGCCTGGGGTGCATAGCAAAAGGTACTTCCTCTCTGGATTAATACCGACTGTGTTACTTCCACAAAGTAGAAACTGTTTGGTTTTGTGTTTTTTTTCCCCCCTGTATTTTGTCCTGACTGTTTAAAGGTTCATGTTGTCTGAAGTAAAAGTGGCTTTTGAATAGCTAGGAAATGACAGAAAAATATTTCCTTGGGTCTGTCAGCGGTACTGGAGGAAGAAGAAAGTCCAGCTGCTTTAAAGGATACACACTGTGTCATACATAGCCTTGACTCTTAAAAAACAAACAAACAAAAACGTTTTAAAAAAGAAAAACAACCTTCTGAATACAGAAGCTGGATTTTGACATTGTTTCATGGGCACTTGAATGAGCTTGTACAATATTAGAAACTGTAGAAGAAGCATTTCAGATAAAGCGAATGTTTTGAACTTTTAACATCATCAACTAAGTGGTGCAGCTGCATTTGCAAAATCATGCAAATCATGTGTAGGGGGAAAAAAAGCATTCATAATTCAGGTTATTCATGCATGCAGATTTGTGATAGTTTTACCCCTTCCCTAATCTTTATGTATCCATGACAACAAAACTTGTTCACATTTCACAAGCAAAGCAGTTAAAAAGTGAAGGTTTTAATGATATAAAATTAGCAGATCTACAAGTATTTTGTAAGACATCGTACCAAAGCTATGAGCATGAAAACATATAGACGTAAAGGATTAACAGGGAATGACAACTGCTTCTCATAAAACTACACAAAGAATTGTAAAAATTGTCATGTTATCCAGGTTATTGTACCATTTAAAATCCAGACTGACCTCTTCACCACAGAATAAGTTCTTTGGATTTTAAATGACATTTTGATTATTTGAACAAATACTTGCACTACTTCAGGTCTTCATTCTAAATATGCAAAATAAACCAGAAAAAGAGCAAGGAGGTAAACGCTAGTTGCTTGCTGTTTCACTGTGGGAAGCTCTTAAGCAGACTCTTCCTTCTACTGTAGAGGCCTAATGCAATTGCTTGATTTTGCAGGCACTTTTTTGATTTCCCTTTTTATAATCCATTCACTTGTAAAATCTCTGCATATCATCATCCATTAAAGGTACATGTGAAAATAGATTATAATAGTATACCTAAGCTAACTTTGAGTTTGGAGTGGAAAGCCAGTTCCAGCGCTGCAAAATTGTGAAGGTAGACCTACAGGCCCACCTGTAGTTTGCTCCTGAAGAAAAGAAAACTTGCAGCTGTGGAGGGAGAATGAGAAGGCCACTTCCTTCTGCTTTTTATTCTCTTGAGTCAGCCAACTGAAATACAAATGAAATAAAGTTGGCCGCTCTAAAACAAAAGTATTGGCATTGACCCATACCTCTGAAGACCATGTGTTCTAATATCACACTTGCAGGCTGCATGTGAAGCACTGAAACTACAGCAGTATTTCAGGAATTTGTCTGAATGTGGGCTTGTAAGTAAAGGAGATATATAGCAGAACACAGTAAGGAAATTTGCTTTAAAAATTAATAACAACCTACTAGTATAATCAGATTAGTAATAAATAATGCAGAAAGAGCTAATATGCCATTGAGCAGGTAACTGATGAAATGAGCGTTTTGGAGCTCTAAACCTCAGTAGTGTCAGAGAATGGTGATTGACAAGAAACAAAGTGCATAATTGGGTAAACTAGGCAAGCCTGTTACCTTATGTTTTTTAGGTGGATGGAAGGTGGAGTGTGTGTTTTGAGTTGACATACTTCTCTGTATGGAATCCTAAAACACAGCAGTCAGTAAAACTTTTCTTGAATTTTTCAGGAAATCTTATTAAAGAGAGAAAAGTTTGGATAGGTGGGTGGAGTTGTACCCTGTTAGCTGTGCTGTTTACAGTAAAGTGTTTGCTATTAAGCAGGGAGAAACTGGGTAGAGGCAATCCGGAAGCAGAGCACAGTCAAGACATTTGCTTACATATACCATTGTCCTCTCCAGTGTGTGGGGAGATGGAGGCACTCCTTCACCCTGATAACTCTCCCTTTTCACCCCACTTCTTAACTTCAGTTTATTGTTAACTGATGATCAGAAGTTGGATTCCTGTATTACTTGTGAGTAATCTGGCAGTCTCGTTCCTATGCCTTGTCTGGTTGTGCTACTGGATGCAGCACAATCCTTTAGATTTCTTCTTTAACATCCCCACCATATCACAGGCCGTAAGATTACAAGATGCTTCTTGTTGCATTGAGTCAGTCTGCGTGTCAGCACATGTGTCTGTGGCTCTCAGCCTCAGTGCCTCATGCACACTTCCATGACATTCCTGATGCACCCTGTGGAATTAAATTCACAAATTCTGTGTAACGTTCATGCTACACCCAGATGATGTATCTCCACCGCGTAATCCTTCTCCAGTTAATGGCCTCTTTTCTGGACGTTTCTGCTAAGGGTTCTGAAGGATAGGAAGTTTTGGGAGAGATGGCAAAACCCACTGAAGAATAAAGGGATTATATTATTGACCTCGGCCTGCTTCCTTTACCGTAATCCACAGAAAGCAGCAACACCACAGTGGCCTCTAGTGGGTTGTGCAGCCTCTTGTATTCCTCCTACAGTAAGTCTTGGGCAGGCCTATTAAGCTGGGTTTCTGAAGAGGAGGTTGTGCTAGGGCCAGAAAGGGGTGGTGGCTGTCAGGGACATATTGTTGTACACCCTTGCAGGCTGCGTGCAGCCTGGGACCTGCCAGTTGGAAAATACTGGCTTAACGGGTGGAACTTACTTAGTGTCTGAAGTGCGTTTGTGAACAGTGTTGTGGGATATAGAACAGGGAGAAGAGTTCAGTATTGGTTAATATGGATATGCCTGTTAGCGATCTGGAAAAGCATTTAAACAGTAGCTAGTGAAATGGAGTAATTGAAATATGTATAAACATCACAGAGCAGAGAGAGATTGGAAATTCTTGTTTTGGATGGCAAAATGATAATCAGCTTGGAAAACGTGGCCCTAAATTAAATACAAGTTTGTAATGCTACTACATATGGTAATGAAAAAGACACGTCACGTAATTTTTCAGGGGACAGCTCTGAGGCTAGGGACTTTCTAATTACTGTTACTGGGCTTCATGGAACGGTTCACTTCAGAGTAGTTTGTCTTTACATTGTAAAGATGTAGAAAAAATGGAAGGAATTCAGCAGTTAGCAACAAACATTGTCAAAGTCTGCGGAGGACTGTTGAGGACAGATAGATGAATTTAAGCATGTGGTATGCGGCTAAATCCCAATTAAGGAGATGGGGAAAGGGAGAGAAATGTAAGTGTATAAATATTTGAATGATGTAAATGTCAAACAGAGATTTTCTCTTGTACACAGTGGTATAAACAGAAAGGATGGAGAAGAAATGAAAGCTCTGTGCTGTGTATCCAAGAAACTTTGCCAATGAAAAGTAATGCAAAAGCACTGATTTCTGGAAGGAATAAAGGAAGCCCTGTCTCTGGAGAGAGTGACCAGGCTGGACAGGAGGCCTTAGGAAAGGAATCTTGTCCTGATTTTGGTTAGGATAGGGCCTTTTTGATTGTAACTTCCATGAATCGTGTCGTTGGAGAACTCATAAAACATTTTGTATTTGGACAGGATGACAGAAACCATCAGTGTGGTTCTGTAATGCTGCCTTTTAAGTTAGTTACAACATATTTCTTATTTGGAAGCCTGTTCCTTTTTGTGTCTTACAAGTTTCAGCAATAACTTTACCTTAATATGTTTGCTGGAGGTGGGTGGGAGGAGGTCTTTGGCCTACAACTTCTGTTACATTTGATTTAACTACCTGTGTAGCTGATCAGTGGGTTACTGAAAGAAAACTTTCTTATCACTTTTTATCTCTTAGTAAGCACATCAGTCAATTTGGAGGGCTTCCTTTTTTTTTTTTAAGTCATGGCTAAAAGTAATGTTTTCTAGACTAAAACCACTACCAGCCATTCCTGCAATAAAATAGGTTAGTATACAAGGAATTGTAATACTCGTTTCAGGAATACTCTCTATAGACTTTCTTTTTAAATTTGCAAATTACAGACAACTCCAGAGCAGGAATTTTGATCATCTTTGTTTTGCACAATTAGCTGAGATAGATATGTCCCCGACTTTAGTTAAATAAATAAATAAATTGATGTGAACTTCCAGGTGATCAACAAATGAAAACCACTGGCAGAGAACAATTAAAGGCAGGTCTTGCATGGTGTGTTGATAGCTACCATCATTCCAATGCCACTTCAGTAACATGGTTAGCAAAGTATACTGTAGGTTTCATCATAGATAAAGAATGTGCATTTTCAGAAGAAAAAGAGATGATGTAAGATTTCTTTTACAGTGCTTTAAATATTATAAATTCTGAAGATTTCTTTCTGTAACTGTTGCTGAATATGTCATATATAAACATGAAGTTAAAAACTTCCGAATGAAGTCAGATTGAAGCTCCCAAAAGTTAAAATCAGCTTGGTATTTTATTGAAGCTTAGCTTTTAATATAAAAGTAAATCCTCGCTTTTTCTAATCCAGTGTAATCTAATTGCAGTTGATGAGTAAAGAGTCTCCAGTCTCTGTTGGAAATGATGCTTACGTTGACCTTGATCGGCAGGTATCTAAGACTAGATGTTTCTTTTCCTTCAATCATAGCACATCAGTGGCCAGTCATTTTGCTTTATTAAGAAGTCTGTCTTTCTTCCTTTAATTGTGAAAGGGTTTCGTGGGAAATTCAAATAAGGATTGGAAAACTAAATTGCATTATTTCAAGTCCTTTTGCTTTATAAATTGAGTTTACCCATTTTGTGTATTTAAAGGAGAGAAAAACTCAGTTTGGAAAACAAGTTTAGCTGTATGACATAGTATAGCAAAACTGCAGACTGGTGCAAATCTTTGGGTATTGAGAAAGAAGGAGAAAAAAATGTGTAGTATTGGAATAAAACTTTTTTTGCCAGTTCCTACTTCCAAATCTGTTTAAAAAAACCCCATAGATGTGGCTCAAGAATCCTTAAAGCAGTCCTGGGAACTGTTACAATATATAAGAGAAGTTTTCAGAGAGAATCCTTCCCTGACTGATACATTTAAAGAACATGCAAAACCAATTGTTTTTTTACTAGCTTAACCTCATGCTAACACTGTCCTACTTCCTCAGTTTTTTTTCTAATTGAGAAGAAGTATAGTACAGTGATGTTCCCTGTGCTCCTCCATCATGCTTTCTCTGCAGAAGTATGTAAATTCTGGCAGATGGACTTAATTTTTGTATGTCAACAGGCCCCTGAGAAATAAACTTGAAGAAATAAGATATGATGATGCTGTTTGAGAAAGCCCATCTGAAATTCATCATATATAATAATAAATATCTATCTCTCTAGATACATAATATGCATGTATCTGTTTGATCAGGCTGATTTTCTTGTAGCTATATTTTTTATGTTATCTTAACTGCATTCATATGCAAACTTGCAAGATACATATCTTTGAACATAAAGCCTTTGAAGGGAAGTATCTGAACATTTCCCACTGCTTCAGTGGGATTCAGTGCCCTTTTTCAGAAGGGTAGGCTTCTCCCTCACCATGTTAGTTGTATTCCTGTTGTGCAGTGAGAGTAGCTTTCAGTGACTAGAGAGATTTTACCCTAATTGTCCATTCCTGTATTCCACCTTCCAGTCCTTTCTGTATTTGAAAAGTAGATTGAAAACTGAAATTATGCACTCTTTGCATCCGTAAAGAAAAGTGGTATTGACAATTTTTTCAGTGTACAGAGTTGATGTGTTCTTCAGAGCCAAGTTCTTCAGGATTTTTTGACTCAATTCATAGAATGGATGTGATAATTCTAATGTATTTTTGTAAGACCAAATATTACTTTTGGTATTTTACTGTCACACAAACTAAACAGTAATCGTATATTCTTCTTTGTTTCTTTATAAGAGCGGAATTGCCTCAGTTTTCCAAACATTTAATATATTACCTAAATGTAAAAATAATTTTACAGTCATGTAGTTCAGAATATTTTTAGACACTTCAGAAAGAGTGATGAAACTATAAATGTTTGTCGTTTATGGTAGCTGAAGAAAACTACAGAAGAATTAAATGAAGCACTAGCAACAAAAGAAGAAATTGCCCAGAGATGTCATGAGTTAGATATGCAGGTAGGTTTGCTATATTGTACGTATTAATTTTGAAGTGGGAAAGAGATGTGTTCATTTTTAGGCAGCTGAAAACAAGAAGTATAGTGTGGAAACATAGTTTTTAAAAGGCAGATGAAAATTGCACAGTAATTATTTTGCTTTACTTGTGCTAGCAGAGTGAATTTCATTGTTTTCTTATCTTGATGCAATGTTGCCAGTATTAAGATGATTCATACTAACAAAATTTTTTTCATTCAGGTAGGAAGGGGTTGCGCTGTGTGGTTCAACTCTTGCATTAGAGAACTAACAGAGGTTATACAGTTTCAGTTAAGAGTTAAATCCCAATCAGAAGTTACTGTAGTCTATCAGTTGTGTATGGATTTAGACTAAGCCTTACTGTAAATCAAGTGTACCTCATCTAGAAGACATGAGGAGTGTAAAGTGGGAGCCCCGAGAGGCATTGCCATTGCAACCCTACTTTGGAGTTTTATTCAGGCTTTTGCCAAGCAGTTCAGTAACTGTTAGAATTAATGAAGCTGATTCTGGTGTATTTAATGATTCAAGCTCTTATTGAAGCATTTCCTTCTGTTGAGATGTTCACATTCCCTTTCTTCCCCTCCTCCTCCTGCATGTTAATTCTATACTATTTAAAAATGTATGAACCCATGCTTCAGCTGTTGTTTGAGTTGCAGCACTTCGGGTTCTTTGCACTACTGCCTGTTTTCACAACATTGGCAGAAACTGAGTCATCTTTGGGACTGTGTTCCTGTTTCAGGTCTGCTTGCAATTGGCCACTGGATTAAAAAAAAATCTGGGAAGGGCACAGCCATCCCTTGGATATCCAGACTGGGATATTCTGTGTAATTGATAGGCATTGTTTCTTTTGGAAATCAGTTTTAAAAGCTTTACTGTGGAGGGCTAGTTTTATTTGTTTGTTGGGAAAGTATGCAGACTTTATTATAATGAAGTTATCTTCTGTGATAACTAAGACGACTTCTTTAGATGCTTGTGCGAAGAACAGTTAAGAATAGTTACGTTTTCTGTGTGGTAAATCTGCCCCTAATGTTGCGATATCTTGGTTACATCACTTAGCAATTGAATACCTATTAATATTACAGTATATTCTTGTGAAATGTGATTATTGAAGCCTGTGTGTTTCCATTTGTGGGTTGTGTTGATACTTTATTATGCACACGAAAGAAATTACTCTCTATGTCTGGATAGCTCAGTTATTCCAGTTTATGCTTTTATTACAACAGGTTGCAGCCCTCCAGGAGGAGAAAAGCAGCTTGCTCGCTGAGAACCAGATTTTGATGGAACGTTTAAATCAATCTGATTCCATTGAAGATCCCAACAGCCCTGCAGGTCGTAGGCACTTGCAGCTGCAGACACAACTAGAACAACTCCAAGAGGAAACATTCAGGTAGAAAAGCTACACTTGGTTAGATTGTTTGTTTGTAGCTGGCAACAGACATAACATATACTTCTGGTTCTGCTGGCAGTTATGAATTAGTATAATGGGTGGTATAACCACAGTAGTAAAGTTTTTACAGTGATGTACGTGTTATGATTTGCCTCTTTACAAGCTCCAGCATACAAAAATACATAATTTCTTAATGCTGAAATGCTGTATACATGTCACTTTCTACTCTGAACTTATTTTGAATTGTGTGTAATCATTTCACCCATGTTTTTCAAAATCAGTGAGAATGAAAAGTAGCATGCTTTCCTCTATGTAAATTATTCTGATTGTATTTTTAAGGTATAGGAATTCCTAGCTGAAAGTTTGCTATGGGCAGTACTACAGGTGGTATTATTGTACAGCAAAGTGTGTCCTTCGAGTTTGAAAACAAATTGTTTCATGTCTGGAAGATGGAGATTATCCACAAGTGAGCTCTGCTCTTCATTTGCATTTCCTCAACATATGGAAATACAGTTCCTCTTTAAATATCCTTCCTGGTCCTTTTGACTGTTGCTTTCAGGCTGTGTAAGCCTATTCTGCTGAAGAAAGCTGGTCCACTTCACTGTCATCTTTTCATTCTTGTTCCTGTACTTTCCCTATCCTTTGTGAGTGAAACTATGGTATTTCTTTACACTGCCAGTTTTTCTTCTCTTTCTGTCCTCTTCTGGTTGCCCTTTTCTAATTCTTATGTCAGCTGCTATGTAACTTTCCTTTTTTGCCTGTTTTGCCATTTTTCCACCTCCTCTTGCTAAGCCTCTTTCCTGCATGGTCAGGCACACCCCCTTCCCTTCAGTTTCTTGAAAAATGTTCAGTGTTTGTCTTTCACAACAGCTAGTGCTTGGTTTTCTTCTTTCTATACATCTACCATGTAAAGGAATAATGTAGTGATGTCTCTCTAATGTCCCCTTTTATCTCTCCTTATTCATCTCCATGCTCTGGAATGATTCCTACCTGAGTCTATTATCAATTGCTGTTTGAACAGGTTTTCTCCCCATATGCAATATCTGCACTGCCTGTTACTCTAGTTTCAGGTTCTGAAAGTCTTTTTAAACTCTGTTCACATGTGAGACTCATCTCTCTCTCCTTTACCTCCTTCCCCTGCCTTCATAGCGTGTGGTTTCTAATGGCAATTTGTGTGTATTCCTTCTCTAGGTCTACCTGACCAAACAGGACATATGTACAGCTTAACTGATGCCCAGTGTGGTACAACAGTTTTTCCCCTAGTCTTGGCTCCTTATGTCCTTTGACAGTTCCTGTCTGTCACCATCCAAATCTTTGTTGTATATGGTTTGGATGACCTACTGACTATCTCTTGTCTCCTTTCTTGTAGATTCTTTTTGGACTCCTTGAATTAATGGATAGAATACTTTTTTTTATCCCCCCATGCCCATACGCCCTTTTCTGGATTGTTTTTATTGTAATTTCAGATCAAAATCACAATAGGACTTCATGTTCCGGGTTGTGTCCTCTCCCATTTGTTCAAAATGCTTTGACAAAGTTTCTCTTAGTTATTCCCTTTGTTCACTGCCAGGTTAACACAGCTTTGCCTGTGTATGCTGTATGTAAGTAGTTCACTCCAGAAACTTTGGTCTGAGTTCTTTACATGCTAACTAGATAACTAAATGTATGACTTGGTTCTTCAGAGGTACTGGGCAGGCACAGGTTCTTTATAAGTAAATAAATAAATAAATAAAGCTGCCTTGCTGAGAGCTCTACAGCATTTAGAACATCTGACAATCAGGTCAATATTGTTGAAGGTGTATAGGAGTTGAACAGCTGAACAAAATCCTAGGATAAAGATGTTGTGTTCAAACTCTGTATGCCCCAAGATGAAAAAAGGTGGAAATTTCTGCTTGAGCTTCCATTGTGAAAAATTACTATGACAGAAAAAACTCAGGATTTGTCTTTCTGAGAACATACATTACCTTGTGATCGTCCAAATAGAAAGACTGATATCAAATTGGGAGCATCAAAAAAGTCGATCTGCTTCTACGTTTTTGAATAAGCACATTGGGCTGCTGTTCTCCTTCACTGCACCCGAAGGCCGTTTCAGGTGTTTTTAGAGAGGATGATGAGGAGGAAAGGTAACTGTGGCTCAAGATGAGAAATTATTTTCTGTTTTACTTCATTTCTACAGATTAGAAGCTGCCAAAGATGACTATCGAATACGCTGTGAAGAACTAGAAAAGGAAATTGCTGAATTGAGACAACAAACAGAAGAGCTTACTACATTGGCAGAGGAAGCTCAGTCTTTGAAGGATGAGATAGATGTACTCAGGTAAACTCTATTCCATTAACCCTTTTTTAACTATTAACTTTTAATCCATATAATTTGTGTACTTAGTCTTCATTAGCTTTTGTTTAAATAATTTTAATATTAAATATAAACACTTTCTCAATGCCAAGGTTCTTTTGGATCCTCCAGTTAAGTACACAGACCACCACACAATTCTGCTTAAGTAAATTAGTTATTTATTATGTACCTAATCAATAACTGTTAGTAAACTTAGCAATCCTACACCATCTTATGGTCATAACAAGTCACTCACTGATCTCTTGAGTATTCTCTACTCACCTTCATCATGACTTGGGCATCTGTTCTCATCAGGGAACTAGACCCTTTCCTTTCCTGGTTTTAAAGCATTATTTGGACTTTGGGTGGCGCTTTTGGTTCGTCATATAATGCTAATATGAACAACAACTGTTACAGCTCTCTTTGCCACTGGATTTTAGCACCCAAAGTTGTCATGATTTGATGATTCTAGGGGTTTATAGGGTGGGGCAGCCCCTTTTACTATGGAACATAATCCTTTAGTAGTGGCATCTTGCTGCCCTGGGTTATTCAGAACAGTTATCGACTACCCACCTGTCTCTTTCTAGCAAGCCTAGCAAGGCTTATTTTAATACTGCCTTTCCTAATTCACCAGCAGCTTTCTACCAAAGCGACTTGTCTTTACCTCCTCTGTCATTAATATAAGGAATGAGCCCATCAGGCTGCACAATTCCATAAACTATCTGTGTGGGCAGCATGGGTTCAAAGAGTAATTCCTTGCCCCAGAGAGAGGCTCCGCACTTCACTGGGGATTAAGGAGATTTGGCTTGCCCCGATGTCCCATAAATTGACCACAAATTCAACGGGGGATTCTCTAGATTTCATAGGAAATTGACTCTGTAAATCGGTTGGTTCTAAAATGAAACTGGGGACAGTAATAGTAGCAGGGGTGTGGGTGGTTGGGGGTGAGAGCATTGCTGGCCTGGCAGTGCACCAAGTGGGTTGAAAAAACTCTGGAATGTTATGAATGGAGCCTGGTGTCTCATTTTTTGAGAAGGAATCAGCCTCCAAACCTGTTATGGTACTTCTGTGTCACCAAGTATATGCTGCCCGGGAGATAGATCTTTATGATTTAATTCCTGGCTATCATTAAAACAAATTAAAGGGCAGAAAATTTTATTCTTTACCCATGTAAAATACAGGACTGAGGATTGATTTAGAATTGAAAGGAAATGGGTGGGAGTGAAGGTGCTTTAACTATTATTTTAAGATTGGAAGCAGATAAGAAGATTGTATTAGGAAGAGTGATAGTGTCTAAAAGAACCTCAGTCAGCAGCTCTTTGAGTTGACAAATAGTTACGGGAGGGAAGCAGACAATTTAGAAGTGAAAACTTTAGTAATAGGAGGATATGATTGCTTTCTTGTTTTCCCCATGATGTCTCAGAATGTCTTCCTCATCAAGGCAAAATACTGAGGAAGCTTCAGGACATTTCATTTTGTTAGTTTTCAGAGTACAAATTTCATACAAATCTGTCCCTCCAGGCATTCTTCTGATAAAGTAGCCAAGTTAGAAAGCCAGGTAGAGTCATACAAAAAGAAATTGGAAGACCTGGGTGATTTGCGACGGCAAGTGAAACTCTTAGAAGAGAAAAATACAATGTACATGCAAAATACTGTGAGCCTGGAAGAAGAACTAAGGAAGGCGAACGCAGCACGCAGTCAGCTGGAAACGTACAAGAGACAGGTGAGAACGGACAACATCAGTGCAACAGTTCTCTGTATTGTTTAACACTTTCTCTTCATAACATGGCTAATACCTCAAAGTAAAAAAGAAATTATGAACAAACAGCTCCTGTGTTTAGAAGACTTCCATGTTTTGTAGGTACTACCTTTGTTCTCCTTTCCTGCAATTCTTATCATTATTTCAAGTTTACTTCAGTTTGCCAATAAGCAGTATTTCTTACTTTTAAAAAAATCAACAGATGTTAAGTTTTTTTCTCAAATTATTCCTAATTCACATTCAGTAGTGGGGCTTGAATTAGAGCCTCTTATTTCAGAAAACGTATTCACTTTCCACTTACAAATTTCCAGCAGTGAGGAACGCACCACAGCTGAGGTAAGTTATTCCTGTGGTTAAGTAACCTCTTTTTTTTAAGGTTCTAGTTTGTCTGATATGTCTGAATTTGTCCAGTTATGAATTGAGAAGGACGCGTATTATCCCTATTGTTTATGTGCACCCAGCAGAGTACAAAATGTGTCACCAGCACACCCTCTGGAGTGAAAGGCATCTGTTTATCCTCCTGCTTATCAAAGTGCCATGTGATCCTGTTTCTGTAAAGGTGGAAGATGTGCTTAATCTTCTCTCTGCTTCTACAGTACATTGACATGACATCATTCTGGGATTCTTGTTACAGGGCCAGACAGAGCGTGTTCATTCAAGTAGTAGTGCCTGTTCATAAGTTCAAATGGTCATGGCACAGGGGTCCCTATATCTCAGTTTACAGCAGAATAAAAATACAGAAACAACCACTAACAACATTGCAAGCCCAGGAGCAATGTGTGTCCCTAAGACTTGATAGCTTTTTCCCTGCACCTGGCTGTCTTAGTTATTAAGACAACTAGCTTCAGCCTCTATGGGCTTATTGTAAATACAGTCCAAATGATTCCACCAGAAAAAAAACAACTTGGACAAGAAAAATGCTGAAATAACAGACAATCAAAGGGAAAAGTAAACGTAGAAGGCAATGGCCTTTCACACATGAGTAGCATCATGTTTACTGGCAACAAATATTTCACTCCATTGAACAGCTGAGCATGTGATATAGTTGTGTAACCTCAACATCTGCATCCGATCATTCTTATTTCACCAACAATAAGGATTTTGGAAGAGGCAGTCTCATCATTTGTGCTGCAAAAGTACTCCTCCTTTTCTTCATTGTTCCCTGTGTTTTACGGGTAGGATTTCATGTCTGAGGAGCTGTTGATTTGTACAAAACTGTTCCGCTGGCTAAGACTGGAATAAACCTCAGGTGTCTCATGACAGATGTGAGTTTTGTTCACCTAAACACAGTGCCTCAAAATGAACACACTGTGTTTGCCTTCAGTGGCTGTAAGGCTGGGCTCCTTTTGAGACCTGCCTGTGAATTATGAGCTGTCACAAAATTAATTTCTGGGAATCCTAAATTGTGCTATAAGAATTAAGCCAGGTATAAGGATTCTGATGTTCTGTCACTGCTGAGCACTAGTGTGCCCCTGTAGTGGAATGTGCCTGTCTGGTGTGTGAAGGATCCAACCCCACTCATGCAGATGCCATCAGCAGAGTTATTTCTTTGGCTTAGAAGCTCTGTGCTGTGCAGATGAAAGTGCTTGGTTCAAACTCCTATAGTGATCTGCAAGGAAATCGCATCTTCAGCCCACCTAGCAGTTTCTGTGAGATGACGTTAGTGGTGGTGTATTGTGCTGGGAGATGTAATAACATTTATTTATTTAAGAGTTTTTGTTCACTTTTCTGAAAGCAAGAATAAGCATTTTCTAAGAAACTTTTTATTGCAGCATGAAGAATTGAAATGTGAAGATTCCAGGGTTATTTTTTGTAATTTTAATTCAGCCCCTTTGTGCATGTGCATATTTTTTTAACAGTATGTCTTGCTTTTCTTTGCTGCAATATTCCTGCTTTACTCATTCCACACATTAGATAATGCTCAGTAAATGTGATGGCAGTTCATTTTTTTTTTTTCAGTCTTCTGCATTATCATGTAGTTGTATATCTTTCTATACAAGTCCTGATTCAAGACAATTTATTTCCTGGTGTGTTTTTCTACATACTATCACTATAGCATGAGTGATTACAAACATTAATGCATTTGTTTCCATTTGAGGTGAAAATATACCTATTTTGCAAGTGGGGGCACAATCACAGGTGAAGGCCTGCATTTATTCTTTTTTTATATACCTGCAGTTATTGTGATAGCTCCAGTGATGGATGTTACATCTGAGAAACAAAATATTTTCGTATCTAACATTTTGATTTTTTTTTTTAATCTGATAATCTCAGAAATGGCAGGCCTGTGCTTTTTTTGCAGCCTTTAATTTAAGAACAGCAGCAGCAAAGTCCTTCTCTGAGACTTAAGACTGTGCAGATTTTTAGGCCTGGTAGTTATTTTGCTATAGCTATACACATTGAAAATAAAAGGTAATTAGAACCACTAGGCAGTCTTTATGTAGGTATGGCTACTGCTTTGCTTCACAATTTAAGTTAATCACTTTCTCTGTAATCTAAAAGCCATGAAAAAGCCTTCTTATGAGTTGCTTCAGAAGAAGCTGTATGTCTTTAGCTGAGTCTTCATTCAGCTTTTGTGTTTGCAGGTCAGTCTTTATTCAGCGTACTTGCTTCCACTCTCTCTGCATTATGAGCTTTACTAATGTTCTGGGAATGAGCCTTTGCTAGTAAAGGCTGAGAGTTTTGAAAAGGCAAGACTTACTGATTTGCCTCCTGTTCACTGATCGTTTCTGCTCAGCTTTCAGATTTCTACTCATTTAATTTTAAAAGCTCTTTACTGATCTGTAGTTGAAAGTATACATGCGACTTTGTTAGCAATGGTTCCTTCTGAAGTAAAGAAAACTGTTTATGGGCCTGTGGCTTAATCTTTATATTAGTGTATTAAAAAAGAATAGGAAAGTCTCAGGTTAGGAAACGTTACCTGACTGCATAAACTGGTGGTTGAATTCTGAGTGAGGCTTGTGAAATAGAGTTAACAGAAGGTGTAGATAATTTGCTTTCTTCAGAGTTTTTCTTTTTCCTAGGCTTCTCAGAATGCAGGAGGATTTTTCTACTTTTCCGAAGCTCTTTGATCCATAGAACTATATAGCTTTTTTTCTGTAAACCATGATTGGGCTTAAATTCTTGTTTTTAGATGTACTGAAAATACTTCATAGTTTTTGCTTCTTCTGCTTGTGCCGAGACCTAATATTTAAATGCTGTTGGTTTTGCTGAAACACAGAACAACTCATGAAAGCAGTTTTTAGTATGTCCTATAGGTAACTATTTCACTTGTTTACAACATTACTCGTGGTGCATGGTAATTGGCTACTTTGTCTTGTGTATTTTGTTTTAATATTAATATTTGCAGACAAATTATTGATTCTTGTTCTCACAGGCAGTTGAACTACAAAACAGGTTATCTGAAGAATCCAAGAAAGCTGATAAATTAGATTATGAATGCAAACGACTGAAAGAAAAAGTAGACAGCCTCCAAAAAGAAAAAGATGTAAGTGCCAAGGTGTTATTTTTTTGGTAGTAGTGATAGCAACTTTGTTTCCTTTATAACACAGAGATATGATAATTGTAGTTAGCCATTTACAGCAAGCTTTTTAAATTAGGAAGTCTTTTCACTTAAAATTTTCAAATGTTTGTGTACAAGACCCTTTTTAAACCTAAGAACTGTACAGCATGGAATAAAGTGACTGTACAAAAACATATGCAACCCATTTTTAAGAGGAAAAGCATTCATATTTGGGATCTGAAGTTGTTTCTTGACCATTTACCATGAGAAGGTTAATAAACACCCGGCGTAATTGTAATGTATTCTGAAAAACGATCTAAAGTAGGGTTTCTGCAGTATCATCCTAGAACTAAACTCCTGTTGCATTTTTTCTAAAGCATTCTTTGAGGTACCATCAGCATGCTTCTCTTTGTGGAGTCACGACTACTGCAGCAAGAGGCTTAGGAGTCATGTAGAGGGACATGTCCTTTGTGGCGATCTCACCTTTTATGACAGCTCCTTGTTGATCTATCTTGTACTGCCAACATGGAACACACAGGATGGATACCAGTCTATTCCCTTCTCCTGTGTCATTTGCTGCTAGTGGTTCTGCGATTAATTGCTCTGTCCTCTCTTGCCAAGACTGATCCTTCAGACTTCTCTTGCACACTATTGTTTCTCACCAGTTTATTTCGGCTTGTTTCTTAGGAATGTATACACAGGTGCCTCAAACTACCTCAAACCAAGGCCAGCACTTTGAGTTAGCAATTTCTTAGGCTTGTTTTAAGTATAAGTCCATCTATCCATCAGTCAGAATCTCTGTAGTCTTTTCCCTCAATAGTTATACTTCCTGTCCAATTCTTTCCAAAATTTCCAGCCCCTGCACTTGAATAGCATTTGAACTGAAAGTTTTCAGTTATTTTCTGTTCATAGGTCTTTGATTTCCATATTTTATTAAATTTTCAAACTACTGTGGACACTTGTCCTTGATATCACATCCATCGGCCCTTCAGTTCAGATTGGAATGCCCGTAGTAACTGTATTCATACTGTGCTTTGGCTTTCTTTCCTGCTCTTTATTTAAAGTTTGTTTTTCCAGTTTTGTTATGTTTGACAATGGTAAGGTTGTGTCTGTGGCTTACCCATTGCTTGGTGGACCATTTCATCTTGCACAAAGGATCTGAATTGCAGGACATTGTCATATAGTTTTCTGTTTTACCCCCTGGCAAATAGCATTTTTTGGGGCGGATGTTGTTTTTTGATACATTCTTTGAAAGGAAATGTACCTGTGAGAAGTAGATTACAGCTGAAGTCTCTCAACATTTGAATTAGTGATTCACTACCTGTGTTACCTACTCTTTCTGTTACCTGTAGTCACATACATATCAGTAAGGTTGCCCACCACAGGTCACAAGCTACATAGTGGCATCTTGTCAGTTATATTTTGGAAACAGTTACTGAAATTAGTTTTGTCATTGTCTTTATGTTCTGGCAAAGTGTGGTAGCGTGTTTGAAATCTTCAGCTATGTAGCTTGGAATTTTACCTCTGTGGTGTGTTGTATGATAAGTACTAAGATAATTTGAAGAGTTGACTTTGTCTGCAGTGTACAAATGAAGCCCTAGAGCTTTTTCTATTCATTAAAATATTCTGGCATTTGATTAATCAACTTGGTGTTTTCTGACTGATGGTAGCAGACTGCAGAATCCTTGCTTTCAGCAGCTGAGTTTGAGCACTCCTCTGTGTGGCTCTTCTTCTGTAGTATTTATGGTAAAAACAGTTTTTTCACCTGTGGGGTTTGTGAAATGACTTTCAGTGCTAACAGACTGTACGCTTTATTCAGATTGTTCTGACAGCTGCACCAGAGTTCATTCACCTTGCAGGATTCAGAAATACAGCAGAAGCCTCTGTCACACCTCACACAAATGTTCTTGGCCAAAGTGATTCCAAGTCCTGGATCCATTTGGGCTGAAATATAAAATATATGTGAATCAAACTGTTAATAGGATGAAAAGCAAGGAGCTGTCAGCTGCCAAAACTCCATACCTACACAGAGCCAAGGTCTGTCCTGGACCGTTTAGTAATACTGGACATGTCTGATTTTGGAGCAAACTACAATTTGGATCTTTACATAGTTGCCATTTTCTCCTTTCATTTTTGAATCTTGGCAACCTTCTTGACGAAAACTTGATGCTACCTGTAGATTCTCATTTTTTGCCAAAAGGGGACTTGTGGCAAATTGGGAGAGTATTTGCCTGGTGCTACTGAAGAGCCCATCTGTCTAGGTCCCAAGGTGGTCCAGTCCTGCTCTTCAGTTCTCCTGGGACTGAACCTCAAGCAACTAGTTTTCTTCCATAGCTAAAATGCTGGTGAATGGCAAGGGCAGTTGACACACAGGAGGAAGGGGATATGGAAATGCTGCTCACACTTCCACTGTTGAAAGACAAAAAAAATGAAGTTAATGCAGTTTGTTTGTTATGTTGACTGTGTACTCACCTGCTTTTTATTTCACTCCTGGCTAAACCTTGGTTTCTTGGTGAGGGAAAAGTCTATGGTCTCTTAACTCACTTCCCTTTCCCTTGGAATCAGCCCTGATGAGGGAAAGAGGAAGGTGGCTGAGTGGCCCCAGTGGATGCTGTTTACTACGTGGTACCAGAACTTTGTGTTTCTAATGTCTTGATTTTGTAAGCTTATACCCTGTATTTTTACCCCCATAAATGTAATACAGAGCAGCAACCCTTCTCAAAAAAAACACTGTTCATGTGGAATGTATAATAATTACGTTTATTCTGTTATGAAATAGACTGAGATGCCTTAATTTGAAAATCATCTTTAGAGTTGCATTAAATTCTTTTTAAAGTGTTGAAGGCTGTGCCTTTTGGTGACTTGTGTGCTGTTAAAGGTGGATTTGTAGTGCCATGACTGATACTCATTCTCTTTCCAATTATTCAGAGATTAAGAACAGAAAGGGATTCTTTGAAAGAAACTATTGAAGAGCTTAGATGTGTACAAGCTCAGGAGGGTCAACTCACCACTACAGGTAAAGGACAAATAAGGAGATTAAATGCATCTTTTCTAAAGTTTACAGGACTTCTCTGGAGAGTATTGAATGCACTTTTGTTTAGCACAGAGTAAATTTAAGCTCCTCTAAGATCAGCAGTGAAAAGCTGCTTCAGCTATTCATAACTTCGTAAGCATTTGGAAACTTCAAATGTTATTTCAGTCAATCAGAAGTTTTAGTCTCCTCCCCAGTGTGATATTTTTATAATGTATTTCTGATTTCTGTGTAGTTACATGATTTTCTTTAGAGAGATATTGTTTTCTCATGTGTGTATGATATTTCATGTTGCGATTTATTTCTGTGTGTAATGTTTCACAGCTTTGTAGTTCTTAGATAAGATAATGAGCAGAAAATACACAAGATTACTTCATCAGAATGGATGAAGACAGAAATAGTGATTATTCTCCAAATGAAATTGTGCTTGTCTGTCTGTCTTGCTGTAGCCTGACTTTGTGTCATTTTCCATTGTCTAGCATTACTCTAAAACCGTGAACTTCTAGAACAATGTTTACTTCTGGTCTTTTAAAGAAAGTTACTGGTCTGCTTGCTAAATGTTTTACTTTTCCTAACCCAGGATTGATGCCTCTGGGAAGACAAGAACCTTCAGACAGTTTAGCAGCAGAAATTGTTACTCCTGAAATAAAGTAAGCTAATGTGTGCTTTGTTTTACTAACCTTTACAATGTACCCACAGATGATCAGTTAGTTTTCCGTGTTAGAAAGTTTCTACAATTAATGTTTGTTTTTTTCTCTCCTTTTGGATTTCTGCACAACAGTTGCTGTTACGCTTAAGACAAAATTCAGTTGACCTCTCTTGAGTTTGTGTTGTGCTCCAAAAAAAGGGAAAACAAAAAAACTCTTTATCCTCACACTGTGTCTCTTCTTTTCCTGCAGAGAGTTCATATAACTGCGGCTTATATGTGCATTAACAGACAAAAATGTTTGTAACAAGAACGTGGTGTTGTACAAGGAAAAAACGACTAAAATTGTGAAAGGAAGAGTAGATTATAAATTCCATTTTGTATCATTGCAGATGTTTACAATTTATTAAAAGGAAGAACAGCAGTGGCAGAGCTGAAAGTCATTGTATCTTAAGATGTTGCAGGCTGTGTTTAGCCTTGCCAGTATGATAGAAATTTTTAAGACAGTCACATCTTAGAAATCTGTTAGCTCTTCAGGAAATATTTTCTTTTATCTCTACCAATACTGATACAGTATTTTAACAGTTGGAAAGCTCAATATGGGCCAAAACATACTGTTCAGTAGTAAAATAATATCTTTCTAGAAAGCTAATAATAGAAAAGATTTGTTTTTCTTCCAGCTGTGCTGCTGCACCTTACTACAAGAGCAATTCTTTCTAATTTTGTTCAGAAACAACAGAAGAACAATGTTTTGAGGCAGTGTTAGTGAAGTATGGAGTTACTGCATAAACCTTCCACATGAGGGCGTGAGAGAGGACAGGACCCTAAATGCCATAAATATCCAAGCGTAGCCTGTGGTTTCGCTGACTCTTCATCTTTGGCTCCTGAAGATGAATTCTGGATTTTATGCAAGCATACATCTATGCAGACTGTTTGCAGCTGCTAAACTTGGCCTCCGTGCCTACTTGATAGAGGTGGACAGCAGCAGTGGCTGCTGTAGGACTGGAACTTCTGGATCTGGAGGTCTGGGCTGCTGCTTCTGCTGATAAAGGGGGAAGACTGCACAAGGCAGCTCACCCATAGGAGTCGCTACTACTGTTCTCTTGTTCCCTCCATGGTGACAGAGCATGGGTCTGTGCTCAAGCACCTTTCTCCGTCTCATAGAGAAGACCTGCAGACCAAATGGGAAAGTTTCGTGAGGCAGATTCAGTCTGTGGCCTGTCAATTCCACCTGAAGAAATCAACAAGTTAAGTGACACGAGGAGTTAGCAGGGCTCATTGAAAGAGCTTTAAACTAGATTTGAAGGGGGAAAGGGATAAAACCAGGCTCACTAGAGGTAAGCCTGGGGTCGGCACACCAATGTTTGAGGGACGGTGTGCTGGCAAGGTCCTTCAGTCTGCTCCACGATGAGCACATTTGAAATGTCCCTGTACTAAGGCGCGCAGCACCTTAGCCATGTCAGTGGAGGTAGGGGATGGAGATGCACGCAGCAGCAAAGTTGTAAGGGTTGTTTATGTGTTAGAAACCACGGAAGCACCTGCGAACAGTCACATAGGAATTAGGGCTTCTCCCCCAAAAAAGGTGGCAGGATCAATAGCCCAGCTGAAGTGCATCTACACCAATGCATGCAGTGTGTGGAACAAACAGGAGGAGCAGGAAGCCATTGTGCAGCTGGAAAACTGATATAGCTGCAATCACGGAAACATGGTGGGATGACTCACACAACTGGAGTGCTGCAATGGATGGCTATAAACTCTTCAGAAGGAATGGGCAAGGAAGGAGAGGCGATGAGGTAGCCATGTATGTTAGTATTTTGACTGTCTAGAGCTTGACAATGGTGATGAAATGGCTGAGTGTTTATGGGTAAGAATCAGGGGAAAGGCCAGCAAGGTAGATATCATGGTGGGACTCGTTATAGATGTTATAGACCACCCAATCAGGATGAAGGGGCAGATGAAATATTCTATAAGCAGCTGGGAGAAGTCTCACGATCACTAGCCCTTGTTCTCATGGCGGACTTCAGCTTACCACATGTCTGCTGGAAATACAGTACAGCAGAAAGGAAGCAGTCTAGGAGGTTCCTGGAGTGTGTGGAAGATAACTTCCTGACCCAGTTGGTGAGTGAGCCAACTAGGGAAGGCGCCCTGCTGGACCTGTTGTTTGCGAACAGAGAAGGACTTGCGGGTGATGTGATGGTTGGAGGCCATCTTGGACACAGCGATCACAAAATGATAGAGTTTTTGATTCTTGGAGAAGTAAGGAGGGGGGTCAGCAAAATGTGGAGAAGTCAGGAGGGGGGTCGCCTTGGACTTCTGGAACACAGACTTTGGCCTGTTTAGGAGCCTGGTTGACAGAGTCCCTTGGGAGGCAGTCCTGAGGGGCAAAGGAGTCCAGGAAGGCTGGACGTTCTTCAAGAAGAAAATCTCAAAAGGCGCAGGAGCAGGCCATCCATATGTACTGAAAGACAAGCCAGAGGGGAAGAAGACTGGCCTGGCTGAACAGAGAGCTTTGGCTGGAACTCAGGAAAAAAAAAAAGAGAGTTTATGACCTTTGGAAGAAGGGGCAGGCAACTCAGGAGAACTACAAAGATGTTGTGAGGTTATGCAGGGAGAAAATTAGAAGGCCTAAAGCCCAACTAGAACTTAATCTGGCTACTGCAGTAAAAGACAATAAAAAATGTTTCTATAATACATTAGCAACAAAAGGAGGGCTAAGGAGAATCTCCWTCCTTTATTGGATGCGGGGGGAAACAGTGACAAAGGATGAGGAAAAGGCTGAGCTACTTAATGCCTTCTTTGCCTCAGTCTTTAGTAGTAAGACCAGTTGTTCTTTGGGTACCCAGCCTGCTGAGCTGGAAGACAGAGATGGGGAGCAGAWTGAAGCCCCCATAATCCAAGGGGAAATGGTTAGTGACCTGCTACACCACTTAGACACACACAAGTCTATGGGGCCAGATGGGATCCACCCAAGGGTACTGAGGGAGCTGGTGGAAGTGCCCACCAAGCCACTTTCCAGCAGTCCTGACTAACCAGGGAGGTCCCAATTGACTGGAGGTTAACGAATGTGACGCCCATCTACAAGAAGGGCCAGAAGGAGGGTCCAGGGAACTGACCTCGTTGCTGGGGAAGGTTATGGAGCAGCTCATCTTGAGTGCCATCACACGGCACGTACAGGACAACCAGGTGATCAGGCCCAGTCACCATGGGTTTATGAAAGGCAGGTCCTGCTTGACTAACCTGATCTCCTTCTATGACAAGGTCACCTGCTTAGTGGATGAGGGAAAGGCTGTGGTTGTAGCCTACCTAGATGTTAGTAAAGCCTTTGACACTGTTTCCCACAGCATTCTCCTGGAGAAACTGGCTGCTCATGGCTTGGACGGGCCTATTCTTCGCTGGGTAAAACACTGGCTGGATGGCTGGGCCCAAAGAGTTGTGGTGAATGGAGTGAAATCCAGTTGGTGGCCGGTCACAAGTGGTGTTCAGTGATTGGGCTCAGTATTGGGACCAGTTCTGTTTAATATCTTTATCAATGATCTGGATGAGGGGATCGAGTGCTCCCTCAGTAAGTTTGCAGACAACACCAAGTTGGGCGGGAGTGTTGATCTGCTGAAGGGTAGGAAGGCTCTACAGAAGGATCTGGACAGGCTGGATCGATGGGCCGAGGCCAATTGTATGAGGTTCAACAAGGCTAAGTGCCAGGTCCTGCACTTGGGTCACAACAACCCCATGCAATGCTACAGGCTTGGGGAAGAGTGGCTGGAAAGCTGCCTGGCGGAAAAGGACCTGGAGGTGTTGGTCAACAGTTGGCTGAATATGAGCTGGCAGTGTGCCCAGGCGGCCGAGAAGGGCAATAGCATCCTGGCTTGTATCAGAAATAGGGTGGCTGGCAGGACTAGGGAAGTGATTGTCCCTTTGTACTTGGAACTGGTGAGGCCRCACCTCGAATACTGTGTTCAGTTTTGGGCCCCTCACTACAAGAAAGACATTGAGGTGCTGGAGCATGTCCAAAGAAGGGCAACGAAGCTGGTGAAGGGTGTAGAGCATAAGTCTTATGAGGAGCAGCTGAGGGAACTGGGGTTGTTTAGCCTGGAGAAAAGGAGGCTGAGGGGAGACTCTGCAACTACCTGAAAGGAGGTTGTAGCGAGGTGGGTGTCAGTCTCATTTCCCAAGTAACAAGTGATAGGACAAGAGGAAATGTCCTCAAGTTGAACCAGGGGAAGTTTAGATTGGATATTAAGAAAAATTTCTTCACCAAAAGGATTATCAAGGATTGGAACAGGGTGCCCAGGGAAGTGGTTGAGTCAGCATCCCTGGAGGTATTTAAAAGATGTGTAGGTGTGGTGCTTAGGGACATGGTTTAGTGGTGGACTTGGCAGTGTTAAGTTTACAGTTGGGCTCGATGGTCTTAAGGGTCTTTTCCAACCCAAATGATTTTATGATTTATGGAAACAGACCAACAGTGTAGAAGTGACTCACCCAGGTTCATGCAGTAGTTCAGTGACAGTTCAGATTACAACCTCCCTTAACACTTGGCACCAAGCTTGCATCTTCCACATTCTGCCTATAAATCTGTCCAGCTCTGAGATCTAATAGGGGCACTCAGGCAACTTCTTTGTGTTGTGCTTTCTACAATTACAACTCCTTTAATCAGGTTTGTATTTGGGGGTTGAAGACATGATTGTTGTTTCAGCTGTCTCCCTTAAATAGGTAAAGATGATCTTTACGTTTCATTTACACCTCCTTTAGTAAACTGTTTTCTTCTTTATAGAGATTGGCATACCTTTTTCTACAAAATTGTATTTTATGTGTTTAGGGAGAAACTCATTCGCCTTCAGCATGAGAACAAGATGTTAAAGTTGAACCAAGAAGGTTCTGACAATGAAAAGATCGCCTTGTTGCAGAGCCTTCTTGATGATGCAAACTTACGGAAGAATGAATTGGAGACAGAAAACAGGTAAGAAATTTTGTCCTCTGTTTCAGTTGACTTTTCTAACGATGCCATATACTGTTGATTGTACTGTGTCCAATACTGGCCTCTCCAGTACAAGACAGACATGGACTTACTGGAGTCAGTCCAGTGAAAAGCCACAAGGATGTGATTACAGGACTGCAGCATCTTTCATATAAGGAGAATCTGAGGGATAGAGACTATGTAGCCTGGAAAAGAGAAGGGTCAGGGCAGATCTTATCAATGTTTGTAAGTATCTGATGGGAGGGTCTAAAGGAGGTGGAGCTAGACTCTTCTCAGTGGTGCCCAGTGACAGGGCAAGAGGCAGTGGGCAGAAATTAAAACACATTAAATTTCATCTAAATGTAAGAACATACTGTTTTTTTACTGGGAGGGTTGCTGAACACTGGAATAGGTTGCCCAGAGAGGTTGTGTCCATCCTTGGAGATATTTAAAACCCAACAGGACATGTTCCTGGGCAACCTGCTCTAGCTGACCCTGCTAGATTAAGCCTATCAGCCTATAGATGTCCATGGGACCAGACAGTGTGCATCTGAGCATGCTAACATAGCTGACTGATATTGTTGTGAGGCTGCTCTCTATCTAAGCTTTGAATCTGCTCTCTATGTAATCTTCCCCGATCTTCCCCTTTGATTGGGGAAGGTTCCTGAAGCCTGGGAAAGGGTAAATACTGCACTCACCTTCAAGAAAGGCAAGAAAGAGAGTTCAGAGAACTACAGAGACTGGTCAGCCACAGCTCATTTTCTGGGAATTTCACAAAGCAAGTCCATCTGGAATCTGTTTCCAGCCACATGAGGGACAAGAAAGTAATTGGGAAAGGCCAACATGAATCTATTCAGGGCAAATCATACCTAACTAATCCAATTGTCTTGACAATGAGATGACTGCCTATGTGAAGAAGGGTGAAACAGTGGACAGTGCTTACCTTAGCTTTAGCAAAGCTTTTGGCACAGTCTCCCATAGTATCCTTACGTTCAGAATGGTTAGATATAGACTGAATAAGTGGACAGTAAAGCGAGTGGAAAATTGGTTGGACAGATGGGCCTAAAGCATTATCATCAGTGGTAGAAAATCCAACTGGCAACCAGTTCCTCAGGCGTCAATACCAGGACCAATGCTGTTCATCACCTTTATTAACAGCTTGACTGATGGGAGGGACTATACTCTTAGCAAGTTTGAGGATGGTACCACACTGGGAGGAGTGACTGATATGCTGAAAGGGAGAGCTGTTATTCAGAGGATCTCAGCAGTCCAGAGAAACGAGCTGATGGGTGCCCTGTCCCTGGCTGGCAGGAGCCTGGCAGTGCTGGCTGGGACCAGTAGGCTGGGGAGCAGTTCTGCTGCAAAAGCCCTGGGGTCCCAGTGGACAGTAAAGGAGGATGTGTCAGCTGGGGACCTTGCAGCTGCCTGTGACCTGGGCTGTCCTCACCAGGGTGCAGGCAGTCAGTCTGGGAAAGTGATCCTTCACCTCTTGTCAGTACTTACGAGATCGCATCTGGACATAGCATATAATTTTGAATTCCCCAGTACAAGGAAGACGTGGATGTACAGGAGTGCAGCAGAATACTGCTAAGGTGAGGGACACTGGAGCATGTGATGTGTGGGATAAGACTGAGAACTGGGTTTGTTCAGGCCAAAGAAAAGGTGGCAGAGAGGAGATAATACTGTGATCTACATCTACCTGATGGGAAGGTGTCAAGAAAACRGAGCAGGACTCTTCTCAGAGATTGACAGTGGAAAGACAAGAGGCACAGACACAATATGGAGTATGGGTCTGAGCTCTAGAAGAGATGCCCAAAGAGATTGTCAGACCTCCATCCTTAAAGGTGTCCAAACCTGGACTGGACGTGGTTCCCAGCAATCTGCTGTAAGTGCACCTGCTTTAAGGGGGAGGTTGGATTTAGACAACCTCTGGAGCTCCCTTCCAACCTACAGTTTTATAGGATTCTGTGACTGTTTAAAAGCAGTAAACTAGTAGCTCTCACACAGTAAAACTGACTGTTAGAAACTCTTGTTTCATGTATATAGAAATGATTTCTTAATACATGCATTTATGTTGTCTTGGAAGAGTACCAGAATGTTCTGGATGACTACAGGCAATAATCTCTGGAACTACTGTATGCTCTAACTACTGTTGTAAATTTTCTGTGAATAAAATACAGTATTGCTTCTCTTGTGTAGATGACCTGAAAACACTGGACATTAAAAATCTCAGGCTTCCTCTTGCAGTTGTTTGGTTTTTTCTGAAAAACAAAATATTGTCCCTTTCCTAGATTGGTAAATCAGAGACTTCTGGAAGTGCAGTCCCAGGTTGAAGAACTACAAAAATCTTTGCAGGATCAAGGTTCAAAAGCGGAAGATGTAAGTAGAAACGTACATCAAACTTACATTCAAGTAGTTACCATTTTCAAAACTTTCACTTTTTTGTAAAAAAATATGTAAAAGAAATATGCAAATGGAGATTTCTGATAGTTTTCCGTATTTACTCGTATGGTCCATATTTACTCGTATGGTCTTACCACTAAATCGTGCTTCTCTAAATAGGATATAAGACATAGTAAGACATTTGTCTTGGAAAGAAAACCATCCTATGTAGAGAAGGTGTCAAATATGTTTTATTTGATTAATTGTGTCTGTTCCAATAGTAAACTTAGCATTAAAATTAATTAATTAGAATAGAGAGTTTTGCAGGGAATTAAGGAAATGTTAATTCTCTATGTCTTAATAAAGAATCTGAAGTTATTTTTGGTTTAGTTTTCTTAATGAAAGTTAAGGCCTTTCCTGCCAGTGTAAGCTCTGTAATTGTGGATGTAAATGTATCTCGTAATGCAAGAAGCCAGGCAGGCCAAAACTGAAAAAAAGTCAAATAATTAGGCCCTCAGCATAATGCAGCATTTTCTGTTTCTGTATTCAGAGTTAACTTTATTTTTAATGTAAGAATACACATTGTGGCAGAGTTAGTGTGGAAAACAACTTTCAGTCTTCCACTCAAAAATTGTGTTTGCCATCTCCTGTATTTGAGAGAAGAAGCTCTAGAACTTTCTTGAAAGCAGTGATTTGCTGGACTGTACATGCACAGTGTATGCTCACAATCTCAGTGTATTGTGTTGCTAATTGGCAACAAGTTGTAATGTGTTGCTTTCTATTTTTGTGGTTTTGTTTTAACTAATTTATATAAAACAGTAGAAGTTTTTACTAGCTGCTTATTTTCATTTAAGAGTGTGTTTAATTTAGCTGATCCTTCTAATTTTCAGAATAAGCGATATGAAAGTAAAACACCTAGTCGAGTTCAAATAAGATTATTTTCCAAAGTAACTTAGAATGCGTTTTAGAATGCATTTTAAAATAGGTCCATACTATTATGTGATTCTGAGATATTCTTTGTTGTCTTGGTTATTGGCGAAAATCAGATTTTTCAGGATGAACAAGAATATGAAAAAATTATTCTCAGATACTGAGTATTGTAAATGATCCCTGTCTAATTGAATTCCACTTTATTTAGTGCAATTCTAATTGTGTCCTTTTTTGAGGCTCTGGTTTGGACAGTAATTTAGGATGTGTCTGCAGCTTACTTACAGGACTGGTTGCAGCCTATGTAGGCATCATCTGAGATGATTCTGTTAACAGCAAAACACCACCATCACAATGCCACGGTACAGCCTGCTGTGTGTACCAGGCAGCCCTTGTCAAATCAGAGCTGGCAAGTTCATGATGCAGTTTCTGCATTCCTGGCTTCTGTGTAGGTCTGACCATGCCAGTGGTGATTTATAGGCACTAATCCCATGGCCTGTTTTGCTGACTATGGTGTGTAGGATTTCATTTACTCTTAAAGAAGCAAGAGAGAGAGTGTAGACTCAGAGAAGTATTGAGGCTGCAGGAACCTCTGAAGGTATGGACACCTCATCCAATCTCCCACACAAAGCAGAGCAAACCTCAAAGTTAAACCCAGCTGCTCAAGCGGATGGAAGTTGTGCTGGGACCACCGGAGTTATCCTTAAGATATCCTTACAAAAAGAGTGATTCTTCAGAAGGATGAGAAAAAGGATGAGGAGAGACATGGCATACAGTTCATTGATGCATCATTTTCAGCATGTTTCCTCTGGTTTTCAGTACTTTTCTGCAACAATGCACTGAAATCCATATTTTTGTATACTTATACCGTAAAGATGCTCAACCCAGAAAAATGAAGATCCCATTTGTATTCAGTCCAGAAATGTATGATGAGGGCTTGGGTTTTTTTTTTAGTTTTGTTTGTTTTCAAAGTTGAAGTAATTTTTAGGCTTGCCCAAAAAGTAGTAAAAGCACTATCCTAACCCAGGCAAGTATCATTGCAATGATACATGCTGCTTGCCGAGGTCCACATGGGGAAGCAGTTTTGATTTTTTATTGAAGTGCAGTGGAAAGCAGATGTTGGGAAGATATCAGTGCCATTCGGCCTGTAATGGGCACTAACACATCCTGTTGGGATGCCTGATTAGTCCATCCTGGCTGTTGCCTTGCTAGCCAGGGAAAGGGCTCCTTACCCCTGTCTTCCAGACTACAGAATCAACTCAGACATGCCTGGTGTGGTCAGAATAACAGGTTTGATTTATTGTCCTCCAGATTGCAGTGGTCATATGTAGGGCTGCTCAAGAGGTACCCTGAACAGCTTCGACTACATCATTTGCATGCCTTATTATCACACTCTTTTGTCATCCTTGTTCTCCCTTTCTCTGCCTTAATCCCTTCCTATATAAACAATCTGCCTTTAGTTACATCTACCCCGCTGGACCTGATCTTGCTAAATCTATACCACATCTGGTGTTTCTCATACTGTTACATATGCAGTCTTGGCCTTATATGCTGTTACTGATACAGTTACTAAGTCCTCCTGACTTGGCACCTCCCTTAAAGGTCCCCAGAACTCTGTTACCTGTTCGGTTACCTGTGAAGTTCGGCCACTTTGCTCATTTGGTGAAACAGTGGAACAGGTTGCCCAGAGAGGTGGTAGATGCCCCATCCCTGGAAACACTCAAGGTCACGTTGGATGGGGCTCTGAGCAACCTCATCTAGTTGAAGATGCTCCTGCTCATTGCAGAGAGGATTGGACTAGATGACCTTTAAAGGTCCCTTCCAACTCGAGCTATTCTATGATTCTATGATTACTCTTAGCCTCTGTGAAATCTGACCATCCCTCATGGTGCTGTTTATAACTTTTGTCATCTTCTCACAGTGTTACCAGTCTCATTAAGCAATTTTCTCAAGTCATGTGCCATAGTTTCCCTCACCCTGCTAAGTAAGCTTAACCTCAAGCCAGAGCCTAGTCATCTGCCTGTGGCCTTAACATGCAGAACAAAACCAAACTTTGTCCTCAAAAGGGGGACAGACCTGTTCCTTTGGCTTGTTTAAGCATGAAAGAAATTTCCAGCAAAAAGACTTTATTTCTGTAGTTTTTTTGATGTAAAAGAAAGATAGCAGTTAAATACTGGGGAGGATACCTGTTTTCTAAAACCATACCATAATAAGTATTTTTTTCTGGTGTTTTGTAAGTGGAACTTGTTAGCAGCGGGAGGAAAAAGCAAAATAGCGAGTGTGCATTTGCTGATTTTTACAGTTTTGTTATAGAAATGTTGTTCTATTATGAACAGATAAAACATTTGAATTAAGTTAAATGTAAAACTAGCTCAAAATTAGACAAAGCTTTTTTTTTTTAATTGGGATTTTTTTTAAGAGACTGGTCTTCCTATGAGAGAACAATAATTATAGTAATTACTTGTCAGGAGCAGAGGATTTGGATATGTGGCTTTGAAGCTGACGGAGACTTCAAAAAAAAAGTAAAGTTTGTGCATTTTTAGAGTAATTGATTTGAATTTGTCTGCCTTGCTACAAGTATATACAGGATCTTTGGGTGGCTAAAATTGCACATTTTACCTTTTATTTTTCCTAATCTTGTGTCTTTAGTAAATTACTCTGGGTAAATTCAGTCCTGCTTCTTTTAATTGTGTGTGCTGTTTATCATTGTTAGTTTCTTGCTCGTGAGAACATATGATCTGTCTAGATGGGAGAGGGGTTACTCCCACAACAATGCTGGTACTATGCAAATAATATATATGAAAATATACCAGTGAAATCAATGTTGACAAGTAGTTGTGTCTGTCCCAAGCTAAACCCAAGTGCAATACAAGGATTGCAAAAGAAAAGCTGAGTTCAGTTTTTATTTTCTTACCTTAGGAAAATGGGCACTGCTGCCAACTTTTTCCTTTCTTGTCCAAACCAACCAATAGTCCCCTAAATGATCAGACATAATGATGGTGCCAGTTCAAATGCTATGTGACCAAGAAAGATGCATACAACATTTATTGTTACAGAAAAGGTGGTGTTGCTGCAGTTGTTCAGAGGACTGGAAAAGAAAAAAGCCAAATGGTCAAAACCTGCAGATCATTAGCTGCTACAAATTTCTGACTCTGAAGTCAGTAGAGTCATGCTGGCTTGTTTTTACATGCTCCCCAACTTTCTTATAGTGCGATAAGGAAATCCAACTTTGAAATAATGAAAAAGCATGATCCAGAAATCAAAGACAGTATTTTGAAGTACTTACACTATAACAAAGCTAAAAGCTTTTTCGGGCACACACAGTAATTGTCTCTGTTGGCCAGGTGTCTAAACCTTTGTTGAAAGACCATTGGAGAAAAAGCAATGAAGTAATTTTGTTGATGATTTTATCTTACATTTTGGTGGCGTTCTGAGCCATCAGTCACATGCTAGACCTCCAATGTGATTGGTACTGGATAAACACAAATGAAAAAGGCAGTTTCTGATTTAAATATTTTACATTTGTCTTGTATTCAATCAGTGTGGCAATAACACTATCCAGAATCATTCCACAAAAACACAGGCATCTCTTAATTTTGGTTGTAGCCCAATAGACTGCATATTTTCTTCTGTTTTGTTACTTGTATGATTTTTGTTTTAAAATGACTTTCCAAAATAGCAGTTGCTCTCCTTTGGAATTCTGGTTTAAACACAATGATTTACAAATGTGCTTCTTTACTACTTTTATATTTTTGTTTTTAGTGATACGTTTTAGAAAATGTTACAGGATGAAACTGCTGATGAGAACAGAGGAGAAAAATGCGCATGTGTGAAAAAATGCATAGCTTTAACTTTTTCTGTTCATGACTTTCTAAATAGTTTCTTCTCTTGGCTGCTGTTTTGCTTTATACTAATGTCATCTCTTTCTTGGCATGGGCTTCTGCTCAAGGCTATTGTGAGTATGGCTTTCTATTTACTTAACACTACTTTCAGTTTATAGACATTTATTGGGTTTATTTTCTTTGAAAGACACTCACTGTGTATGAAGTGAGTTTAAAATTAAAATAAAATTTACTTTGAAGCTTTTATTCAAAGAGCTTATCTAAATGTGATTTAACCAGAAAGTGGAACACTGTAAGTTGTATGATAATTTTTACGTGTCTGGAATCAATAAAGATGAGAAACAGAAAAATGGTAAAATTTCTTCTATACTCTGGTCAGAAGCACTCTACTCCCTCTAGTTCCTATGGGGACAGGAATTTACTTCAACTAGTTTGCTATGTGTCTTCATGCAAATTGCATTGCAATATTGCTAGGACAGCTCTTCTAGCAAATTTTGCTGCACTTTCCAATTTCAGATTAATTTATTAAGTCTAATTACAGAAGTACTGAAGAAATTAAACAACTGCCATAGAATTTTGTCATTTATGGATCTTACTTTTATTGATCTAGTTCCTGGGAAAATATTTGTAAAGTTATAAAGCGCTCTAATTTCAGGAAAGTCACACAGCTGTGGAGAGAAGGATTGCTACCACAGAGGATGGCTTTACAGTTGTGATCTAAAACTGAGTGAAGTAAAAAGTTGGATTTTTGTTAGAATGTCAAGATTATATGTTTTAAAATAATTTTGAAATTATGTTAAAGCTCCACAATATATTAAAATAAAACATTTAACTTTCTATTTTAGTCAATTCTTCTGAAAAAGAAACTTGAAGAACATCTGTAAGTATTTTGTTTGCCTATTTTGTTTGCCATTTGAAATTATGTGTTTTCCATATGGTAAGGAAGGCAGACAGTCATTAATCATGCATCTGGAAAATATACGACTAAGAGAAATTAGATAACACAGGAATGTTTGGGAATCTGCTGTTCAGATACTATCTTCATCTCATAGAAAACCTTTGTGAAAGCAGTAAGAGCGATGACGGAACCATCATTTTGTGGTTAGAAAACTTTGCTTAACATTGTGTAAATCTTTACTTAAGAGGAGTAAGTAATTTTGTTCTGAGGAAAGCATGTTAATGTAAACAAAATTAATGTTTACTTTTTAGTATACATTATGGCATAAAAGCTAACATTTTAGGAAGTGTTATCATTTTGTTCTGCTATTTCTGCACCTCTTTTACTTCCCTAAAATGCAAAGAGCTGTTTGCTTTTTGACTGGCTTGCAAAAAAGAAAGTAGTTTCTGTTGCCTTTGGGTTTAGCCATTCTTTCTCAATGTAATCTCAATTATGAGTATTCATTTTAGGCATGCATTGTACAATTAACTGCAAGTTCTAAATTAAGTTTGTAATTACTGAGAATGAAGCTGTTTGTTGTTACAGTTCTCCATATACCGTAATGTTTTTCAGCTTGTTCAAGAAGTATTTCCACAGTGACATTGTCATTTGTCTTCATGCCCCACAGCAAAAATCAATTGTGCTCCCAGAAATATATCACTATCTGAGGATTTTTTGTATTGCTTAATGTTCATTCAAGCACAGTAATAATATTGGGAAAACAATATGTGCTTTTATGGTTTGTAACAGTGAGAAGCTCCATGAAGCTAACAATGAGCTGCAGAAGAAACGAGCTATTATTGAGGATTTGGAACCAAGATGCAATAACAGTTGTGAGTTACTTGTGCAGTCCATTTCTTTGTAAAGTATTTAATGTGCAAGGTCTTTAATTATAATACCTATAGGAGGTGCAAGATAAACAAAATGTACACTTTAAATGGCAGTGATATGTACATTGTTAATTTCTCTGGAAGCTATGGTGACCAAAAACATGCTTCTAACTCTTGAAGTGCAGGGGATCACATTTTAGAGACCACCATAGTAAGAAATGACAATGGCCACAGAAATACCAAGTCACTGTCATACCTGTCATTGAACCTCAGCTGTTCAGAAACGTCATGTCTCCTAAGACCCTAATTTAGGAGATCCTTGCTGCCATCTCCAGGTCATTTTTACTCCCAATATATATTCCTTCAGTGTGTTTTCAGAACTGTGTTGTAATTTGAGAAAATTTTTGGACACTGGTCAAAGAGAATGTAGGATGTATGTCATATTGCTCAGATGGTATCCAGAACCCAGCATCCAGTTGTTTTTTAGCACTTTAATGCTACTTTTTTCCTGAGAAGCATTGAAGGAGGTAGACTGATTTTTTCCAAGCCTACTTATTATAGAACAAGGCAAAAGATTGCAACCAGTGGCAGCTTTTCCAGTTTGTGCCAAAGCAATTTTATTCATAAAGGGATCGAGGAAGATACAAATATCAGTTCAGTATTCATTACATACCTTCTGTATCCAAAAAGAATTTTCATGTGTGTTGAGCTAAAACTGCAGAATATGTTATAAATTCCACGTCTTGGGAAATGCTAGGACACTTGGAAATGAGGTCCAGGGATTTCATGAGTAGCTAATAAACACATAATTGTGTCATACTTGATGAGCTTTAGTGCGAGTGTAATAGCAGTCTTCTGACTCGCTAGCTTCTAAACATCAGGGCATATTGAGGCTTCTGTTGTTTGCTACTGAAATTACAAGTTGCTTTTTAAAAATCTGGGTCTGAACTTTTGTCTTGGTAAAATAAAAATAGTTGTACCTTCTTCCTTTCTTTCCACGCTCAGGAAATGTGCGTGAATTATTTTTTCAGATTCTTTTAACTATCCTGGATATGGCCAAAACGCTTGGGCATTGTACAAGAATCATGGCACGTTTTGAAAAATGAATTCTTGCAATCTAGGAGACTATCTGCTATTGGTCCTCTTACTGATTAATGAAAATCTTACTTGGTCCTTTTACCAGTTTAGTGTTTTCTGAGTGCTTAGAGAGAAAACTGTAGGAAAAACATGAAAGAACATTTCAAAATGAGGCTGCAAAACAGATGGAGTGAGGGTTGCCAATTATCTAACGTCGTCTGAGAACCAGACGTCAACGTTATATGCTATTTGATCCAGGATGATGCAATTGATTTCCCCCCCCTCCGAGATCTGAGAAGATGTATAGAAGGTGTATAAGCAATAGTGGCTTCACATATTCTTATATCAACACAGGAAAAGGCTGTGCAATGAAATTGTCCTACTGGTTTGCATTGCTGCTTAAGAAAATGTGGGGGAAAAATTAAATTGAGTATATTCATGTCACAAGCCTGATAAATTGTGTCCAGTGTTACAGTTTAGCAGATTTAAGCAGGAGTTGTGCCTGTTAAGAATTATTTCTCTTACATAAAATAGGAAAACTCATATTTATCTGAGTTACAATACCAAGATATTATGGAATGTGTAATTCATTAATAAACTCATTTTCTAAGTGTGTTCAGAAATGGGATTGATTTATGATTCCATTTCTCTTTATTTTTTCATAATTTTAAAAAAAGGAAAATTTGTGTACAAAACAGCCATCTCATGAGATTATATAGGAGTACACATTTTTAATGTGTTTCTGAGCTGTTCAGTAATTGAAACTATGGTATCTGCTACATCAGGTTCCTTATGTTAGCTTTTCTTAACTGAAATACATTCTAACTGTGCCTTAAATGACTGTTGAAAAACATGAAAATAAACATAATATAATTATGTTATTTTCCAATGTGTGCATCTCCTGACATAAAGCGCTCAAAATTGAAGAATTGCAAGAAGCTTTACGGAAAAAGGAGGAGGAAATGAAGCAAATGGAAGAGCGATACAAAAAGTATTTGGAAAAGGCCAAAAGTGTAAGTATATGTGTTCCACATTAATGATCCCTCTCTGACAGATTGCACCACATGTCCATTCTGCAGGAATAAAAATAAAGGAGGTATCTGTATACACACTAGCAAGTAAAAGAGAAGCAAGGCCCAGTGAGTTTTGTGTCTTCTTACTGTTACGGTACCTAATACTGATTAATTCTGGAGAAGATTTTACCCTGTTTTTCTGACTGTCCCCTTTTGCTACCTATCCATAAGCCCTTCTGATGCCTCTGTACAAATATATACCCACTGCTACAGATTTTTGAGAGTTGTCCAGACAAACCTTGTTAAGCACGCTTTCATGCCAGCTGATGACAAGGAGAGGGTGTTAAACCCTTTCGAATGTTGTGATAACCTATTTCTTTGAGGAAATTCTTCTGGACTTCTGTCTCTGAGTGACAAATGTATAGATCAGCTAAAGCTGTGTCCGTACTAGGACTGATGGTATAGAAATAACCGAAATAGCTGTGCTGTATTTTAGAATTGGAGAACCACCCATCTAAACCAACTCAAGGGAAGGAAGCTCTGTGAGCAAAAGCACTCTTTAATTGGTATTTGGGACTTCTGGCACAGTTGTCATGAAGAGTTCTACCTCTTTGTACACACAAATATAGCTTAGTAACACCAAGTACAGGCACAGTTGGACCAACAAACTCTGGTTTTATCAGTTTGGCAGAGAGGGAAAAGGAAGTTTGGGGTTCTTTTCCTTCACAGGTGGCTGGATCTGTTTATGTGTGTTTCTGGATGGTGTAGGCTTCTTGTGGTGCTCAGTCAGTAATGTCTGTCTTATCTGGAGCAAATAATTTGATACACTTTTTTATAAATACAGCTTTTAACTACTTCAGATTTCATCAGGTCCTAATTGCTCACATAAATTGCTTATTCTTTTTGAGGGGCTCAGAATTTACAGGCAGAGGTAATTACACATATGCCAGAGCCATCTTTACCAGTTTAAATTTGATTTTGCTTTCTTTGTTCATCTTTTGCCCCTGATTTCTATTCAAGTTCTGGTTTAGCTAACTGGTTTAGAAACTGTTTTAATATGGACTCTTTTATTGATGCTTTTTCCAAGTAAAGTGATCTTTTTAACTGAACCACCTTTGAGAGCTGTTACATTTCTCTGATGACGTTCAGTGTTTTCTTTGCCTTTACTGTTTAATATATGCTTCTGTCGAGAAGGTGGCTAATATTTAAGTATGATATTGAGGATGTGGGTATACTACTGGCTTTGAAATGGCAATATTGTGGTCTCAATCATAGTCCCATTTCTTCTCTTACTATACCTTGGTATTTTATTTGAGTTTCTCAAAAGCATACCAGTGTCTTTGTTCATCTGATCGTGGTAGTATCAAGATCTTTGCTATGGCTACATATCATTAAATTGGAATCTAAGTAGGTTCCTAATTTGGCAAAACTTTATGCTTCCTTCCTTTACTTCTATGTAGTTTCCTCAGTGATTTCTTGTGAGACATTTCAAAAGTCTTCAGGAAATTGAAAGAAATAATTTTTAATTTTTTTTTTTTTTTTAACATCTTATGTTGCTGACTGTGTCTCATCAGTATTGCAGTGAAAGACAGAGTCACAATTTCCCTTTTCAACAAGATTTGTTTATTTGTATGTACTGTGTTACTATAGTGTGTTTTATACAACAGTAGCATTAATTATTTTAGTTAGGTTAGCTTTTTGTGATCTTCTTACCAACTTTCACTTTTGTTTTGGTTTTTTTTGTGAAGACGAGTACAATCATTATAGCCTTCCACTATAGAAACTGTATCCAGGTCTAATGTGTATTTTTGTAGAAACATAGTACACTTTTTATGAATCTTCCTTCATGAGTACCATTCAGTAAAAATGACTTACTAAAATTTAAAGCATTGTTTTCTTTCAGCGTCTGGACATGATTCTGGAATGGGTAGAAAGACAAAAGCTGTGAAGTCTCTTTCTATATACCCAGAGGTTGTTAAAAAGTTTTAAGCTATTTTCTATTAAAGGCTTAGGAATCTAGGCATTTTGCAGGATTTGTTCTTGGTTCAGCTCTGTGTTTACTAGCACTCATGCTACCCGTGATGGATGCCACATACAAACATAACCAGGTGTCCCTTCATCTCATTAGTAACATAATGATCGTGCATGTGCCACAGAATGCTTCTTGGCTTAACAGAGCTATCTAGAAACGACAAGTAGGTGAATCATGGTATCTTTCTGTAAGGACTAAAGCGGTCCTTTCTCAAGCAGGGGGAATTGACAGGTAGGTCAATAAGTTTAGAATTAGAGAAACCTTTGAGAAAATGTTTCTACCACTGTGGCCCCAAGGTAGTGCAGCTAGGAGTAGCAACTGCATATGTGAGTCTGGGATACTGAACCTCTTAGGTGTCACTTTTTCCTATCAGTAGTTTTGTTTCACAGTCCTGTAAAAGAGCCCCGTTCAGATGCTCTTAACGTATCATGGCTGATGTTCAGAGGCAGAGCCTCTGTCATGCTGGCTGTCAAAACAGTTTTACAGGAGTCAGCCTCTTAAAACTGCTCATCCCTCTGTTTCGCATTTTGGAGTGTCATTTCTTATCACTGACATGTTTTAAGTCACTTTTTTATTTCTTAACCTGACTTAAAGGTTGTAATTCCTTGATGTCTCTCCCTTCAATTAGATTGCTTTTGCAGGATTTAATTAAAAACAAACTGGTTTTCTCTTACAGGTCATCCGCACCTTAGATCCTAAGCAGAACCAGGGTGCGGCTCCTGAGATTCAGGCTCTGAAAAATCAGTTGCAGGAGCGGGACAGAATGTTTCATTCATTGGAGGTAGTAATCCTCATGTTTCCTGGTAGATGCATATTTTCTCATTGTTTTTTAGGTATAGACTAATACTCTTATTATACTTTGGTTTTAAATGTATGCTTTTTTGATGTTTGTTTTATAGAAAGAATATGAAAAAACAAAAAGTCAAAGAGAAATGGAGGAGAAATTTATTGTTAGTGCCTGGTACAATATGGTAAGAATCTCCCAAACTTTTTATTAAAATAAAAAAAAAAGAAAGAAAGAAACTATTAATATTAGTTGTTTCTGGGTTGTTTATAACAATATTCATTCATTTTTTTGTTTGAAAAGCATTTTCCAACACACAAACACAGAAACAAATGCTTTTTAATAATTTTAAGCTATCACTATATAAGAGTATGTTCCTATGATAACCTTGGGGTAAATGAAAAAGAACGCGTTCATTATTTTCAAGTTTCAAAACCAGAAATGGCACTTTCTAGAGGGATGGATACCTCAGATTACTATTTTGTAATTTCAGCCCTTCAGTTATACTGACCCACAGTGCTCAAATTTACTTTTCTTCTTTGATTCTCCACTCTCCAATCTTCCAGTTGTTTCTAATGAAGGGGCACAAGGAAAGCAATACAGCTTACTTGCTGCAGTAAGTGCTCTGAGAAACGACCCCTTTAACTGGGGTGCAAGTTTAGCCCCATGCAAAGGGTGAGCACAGGGGCAAGATCCTCACTTAAATTTTTCAAACCATAAGGAAGCGATCTGTGCAGCCATACAGCTTTTGCTGGGCCTCTACACTGGGAGATTTTTCACCTTTGTCAAACGTGTTCAAGACTTCTCTTTGGCAGACTGTGGCTGCAGAGTGTGGCTGCATTGAAACTGCCTTTCAGATAGGAAGAATCCCTGACCTGTGTAACATTCATGTTCCATTCTGCTTCATCATAGAGTTCAAATTCCTTCTCTCCGTCTTCCCTTGGAAGAGTTTCCTTCTTGCTGTTCTATGTTCTTGTTATGTCCGTGAATAGTAAGCCAAAAATGGTACTTAGGCAGAGTGTTTGAATCCTTTAAATATTGAAGGCACTTTCAAGTGACTAGTGTCCTTGACCAATTTTGTAACATTAGTCCCACTTACAAGCAGAAGACAAGCCTGAGCTAAGAGTTGTGGTTCAATAGCCTCTCATGAACACTAAGATGAGCATTGATACTTTTGTCTGTCGTTCTCTATATACACAACTACACAACCCATCACAGCTTCCCTCATTTCCTCCTTGCATTTACTCCTGCTGAAAACACACTTTCTCTCAAGATGTGCTCCTGCATTTGAGCTGCTGTTTTCACAGAGGAAGACAGTAGTTCAATTATTTTCAGAAGAAAAGTACTCTTCTAGCTCAACATGCAGAAGGGGGCCAGGGTGGGGAGGGGAAGCACTTTTGAAAAGATTTGTCCAGTTACTATGTATTTATGTGGAGAAGCTGTATTTATGTGGAGAAGCATATGTTCAGATCTGGGACACTGGGGGATCTGCTTGTCAACAGTTACTCCAAACCCGGACAATGACTGGGAGTGGAGAAAAAAAAAAAAAAGAACAACACACAAAGAATTAGGAAGAATATCTTAGCTTTATCCTTGAAAATATGATGCTTCACGTTTGCAATTCAAAATAGCTTAGTCAGTGTTGGCGAAGAAGGAGATAATAAACAAAAAGTAAATGAGTAAAGTTGTTCAGTGTTATGTGTTGGTATTCACTGAGAAGTTTCTCTTTGTCCATAGGGAATGACTCTGCATAAAAAAGCAGCAGAAGATAGACTGGCTAGTACAGGCTCAGGACAGTCCTTCCTGGCTAGACAAAGGCAAGCCACGAGCACAAGGAGATCTTACCCTGGTCATGTCCAGCCAGCAACAGCAAGGTAGAGAAGCCTTGCCCTTAGAAAGAAAACTGCCTTGTGATCCAGGCCACTTCTGTTGCAAGTGACAACATTCGAGGAAAACCAACCAGCATCCTTTCTCTTTCTCCCTTGTTACTGCGATTGTTTTACAGTTCAGGAAAGGGTTTTATTATGGTTTCTCATTGTTCTGTAATGCCCTTTGCTTATATTTTTTGGAGTCCATCTCTCTCTCTCTCTCTCTCTCTCTCTCTGCATTTTTTGAATGTGCCAAAGTTTTGAAAACACCTAGAAGAGTGCTGTATAATAACAGAGTCTTATTTGTATGAAGCCTGGTCTCTTATGAAAAGCCTTATATGGGCTATATAATAATGTAAATTTCCTGTCACAGTTGATAACATTTGTGCCTATCAGGGTTGTTACGCTTTATAAGACTGTCTTTGTTGAAAGGGAATTAGGCTTTTTATTTCATGTGCTAACATGTTGCTTCAAAAAAATGCTGAAAACTCATTACAGAAATGAAAAATTAGTATATAATATTGTTGTGAAATATATTTGCTACTAAAAAACTTAACAATGGCAAAAAGAATTTTTTTTTTTTTTTTTTTAGATCTCCTACAGGCAAAGTTTGCTCTTATTCTTGGCATTTAATAGGGAAGCAGGATGATTTTTTTGCAGGTTTTTCTTTATCTACTGGTGTTACCTCTTTTGCTGGCAGAGCTGAATATTTTCAAATGGTTTGTTCTACTCTTCTTGGTCAAGTGTATGCTTAATATATATTATAAAAAGATTCGGAAATACTTAGAATGGTCTAATATGCTACTGCATCATCCATTGAAAAAGGACTTTTGTTTTGAAATTTTATAATTATGGATGAACAGTACATAATGGATCAAGGCCCCAGTTAACATTGTTGATGTTAATGTATTCCAGTGGTCATGCCCTACTAAAAGACTTGCTTTTAATATAGTGATTCAGGGTATAATTGTATCAGTTGCCTTACTAATGGTACCAGTGCCTTCAGGTGAGTTTGTTGCTGACTTTGTTGGAAACTGGCTGTGATTTGTTGTACTGCCTTTTTAGTGTGTAGCTGGTTAATTGTACGTCACTCATTGTAGCACCTTAGTGTTGATCAGTGGGGTGGATGGTGGCCCTTACTATTAATTTAGGTTCTGTTCCTACAAAGTTCTGCTTTTTCCCTGACAAGTCCTATGCTCTCCCTATCATTTTTGTCAAAGAATTGATGGACACAGAGGACCTGAGTATTAGTTGAAAGTTTCATATACATACATCTTGTGGTGATTCAGTTTTAAACATTTTTCATTTAGAGACTATTTGGACCCTAATGCACATGCAGTCTGGTTTATAGATTTATTCTTTTACCTTATTTTAGTGCCCTCCCAAGTTAAGACATGTTTTCATAAACCCCTTTAGAGAAAAGACATACTAGCATTTATTAATCATCTGAAGGTCTATGTTAATTCACAACTTGGGTGGAATGAGCAAAGGGTAATTAAAACAAGCACACCTGGATTAAAGGGTAAGGAACAGGTGAATGACACCTTTAGGTACTGTTTTATCCTCAAATACATCATCTGTTTTAATCTAGGCTAAGAAATGCATTCAATATGTGTCTGAAAAAAATTTATCTGTTCTGATTCCCCCCCCCCCCCCAGTAATATGAAAACAGATGCTGAAGGATAGTAACTGCATATAGGTTTGTCTTTTATTCCTCACATTTGGAAAAAAAATGATTTTCTAAAAATTCTCTTTACTTATTCAACGTATAGTATGTCTGGGCTGTGCTTGCAAGACCAGATAAGACAGTGAAAGTGTCTTGTGTGCAGAAAGGTAACAATGTAAAGGAAGTGTAAGACAATTTCTGTAGCTCAGAGAGGTGATACTGGTTTTGTTGTCTCTTACTGAGATACAGAATACTGAAGGGACAAGAAGTCATATGTGTTATGTAGCAAGATGACCACAGTTTGTGTGGGACATCTGTTACTGATCTCTAGTCATTTGAAGAACTCTTTACTGCATGGTGAAAAGGAGCAAATAAGATCACCTCTCTGAGGAATTTGATGTTCTTGTTTGAGATTACAGCATTTTATATCACCCAGAGGAAGAACCTAAGAATACCTAAAGCTCCATTTTTATTTTAATCTGTTTTTCATCTCTGTTACCCAACTGCCAAAGCCTATTTGTGAAAGCAAGGAATACCAGGACCTTAATGGGAAGTTTTATCTCTTGATTTTGTCTAATAGTTTAATTTCCTGTTGCTATTAATTAGGTGCAGGTCTAAAATAACTTGAACACAATCTGCACACTAGAATAAAACCACTTGCTTTTATTATTTTAACATTTGTTTTACCATTTTGCCTCCAAAGTTTTGATGACAGGCAAATGCCCCTGATGGTAGGAGATGAACAAATACTGATTAGAAGCCTCGTTTTTAGCTTTTGCTTTCCTATCTCTCATGGCTTCTTTCGCTTCTTGGTGGTTGTTGGCTTTTGTCTTCTGCTTTGTGGTTCTGGTCGGTCTTTCCTTTTCCCTTAAAATAAGACACTGAAGTGTTTTCTGTAGTTCCCTTCAATAATATACAGCATCAAAGAGCAAAACAAGACTAATATTGAATCTGTGCTTTACTGTTGCTCATAGTAATTGTTAGGCAAGATTGAACAAGCATTTTGTCTTTTGAGAATTCGCAAACTTATAGAAATTCTGGTATTTCCCAGAATTTGTGTTGAATATAAAAATCAAATATATACTGCAATCTTACAGAAATCTACTCTGTTGCTATCCAGTTCCAGTAAGTCATTTGTTCTGTCTTCTAATGGTAATCTTCAGGAATTTCATTCCCTGTTCTTCAGCGTTTTACTTCTGTTGTTTGCTGTATACATCAATTCTTAATCTTTGGGTTTGGATGAATGCAGGTGGTGAACGTCATTAAACCTTCTCTCTACAAGAACAGCTTCTTTATTGAAAGGGTTCAGCTTCAATATTTTCCTTGCTTGTTATGTAGCTTTGGAAGTAGTGTGGTGTTAAGAAAAAGAAGTGGCTCAGAGTGTGACTTCAGGGAATAAGCACATGTATAGATGAGCTACCAATGAATACTGTCTATTTGTCATCTTCAGTAGTAAAAGAATATAAGCAAAAAACCCCTGTAAAACAGAATTCTATCAGTACATTAGATACTTCCAAGAAGCTTTTAGGAACACTTTTTCTGGGGCAACAAAGACTATTTACATGAAAATTGTAGTGGTAATTATTAGACCAATGCTATATCCTGTCCTGATACATTACAAAAAAACCCTACAGATTGAGGTTAAACAGAAAAGTTTCTCCAGGGCAGTGATAAAACAGCTGAAGAGTTCATGAGAGTACATTCCTGAGCACTGTGCCGAGGATCTGCCCAGAATAATCTTTCTGAGAGATTTTAATGAATGCCAATAGAAGATAACAGTTAAATGGATGAATATTTTCATTGTTCAGAGCTGAAGCTTGGTTTCTGGTCTTAAAGGATATGTGTGCAGTCCAGTTCGTATACTTCCATGGAGAGTTAAGTTGTTAGCATATCTGATCAGACATTACAGAAAAGAATATTCAAGTTCCCCATTTTCTTGATAGCAACACGTAACCACTTGGATCATAACATGTATTTTCCAAGTGCTGTGAAAACTGAAGTAATCTAATTTAAAGGTTGTGTGTTCCACCCACAGTGCAAAGAAAAATGACTAGAGCACACAGCTTTATATATTCTAAAATGAAGTAAATATACAGTGGCTACAAGAGGCTTTTCATTATCTCTTTGAAAATAAGCAAATGGTAATCTTGTCCTTTTCTGATGTCACCTGAGATAGCAGTAATGCTTCTGCAAGTTTTCTGTGGCTTTCTATTCCGGTAAGGAGCACCGGCAATTTTATATTCGTTGTGTATGAAAGAATTAACAGTGAATRTTTCTATTACTACTTTATGATGATCTTAAATAGTAAGTGGTATGTGCAAGCTGTCAAGAAAATTTAAGAGGATTTGGCAATTTTAAAGTCCTTGCTATTTTGACATATGCAGGTAGCTTTTGCTTTTCCTCACTAGTTCTCTAGTATATGAGACTATCCACTTAGCAGCTTCCTGGGTGATTTTTAGTGGGTTTAATTGTCTTGATGTGTTGACGTTTTCTGTAGATTTGGTAATTGGAAAATCTTTTAATTTCACCACTTGATTTTCTTCTAGTTAGTGATTTGGAGGAAGATTGTCCTGAATGTGGCTAATTTTTCTTTTTTTATGAAGCAAAACAGTACCTGAATTTTACTCATTTTATAGAGATTTTTATTCTTGCCCAACATTTTGACTTTTTGCAAGGATTGATGAGGGAAGTATTTTTGCACTCGAAGTCAGCTATGCAATACTGACTTCTTACGGGTTTTTGCACATGTGTTTTAGGTAGAATGTGGACTCTGTGTTTTGCAGTAGTATTGTATTGATAAACTTAGGTATCTCCAAACCAAGTTTAGCAAATTTTGCAGGCATTTTCCTCACCGGTATTGTGCAAATAAATAGCTAGAAGAGGTTACTCTGTCAGGAAGTACTTTCAAGTAGTGTTTTTTCCCCTAAGCCAAGTAGTCATACTTCAGGGGTGTCACCTACAGAGTAGTTTGATAGCTGGATTATGACAGAAATGTGATCTCAGGAACGCAAGCACTTATAAAGAAACCTTTTCAGAAACCCTTCCTTGGAACAACTGTATCAGCTGACGCTGGCAGTATGATACATTTAGCATTCTGTTAAAACAAAGAGGTGAATCATTATAACAATCTAAATGTAAAGGTCAGGTAAGCAAGAAATTCAGTGAATGAGGTTTTGAACCTTACGAACTGCACACAGCCCAGACACATGTCCCCTCCCAAATCTGAGCAGTCCAGCTCCCTTCTGTATTGGCAAGAGCACTGCCTTTCGACTTCGTGCCTTGCATCAGGAGAACGAAGAGAAATCTTGCGTTATCTCGCAGGTTGGTGTAGGAGCAAGAAACGAATCGCACTTGCGCTCAGAACATCTCCACAAGCCAAATCATATTATTGGCTTGTGGCAGATGTCAGATTCTAGGTAGGATCCTAGCCATGCCTCCAGTTTGTCACTTTCAAGGAATCAGGAAAATGTCCTGGCATGACTGATTGCATTGCCTTGCTGCTGTGACCTTTCTTCCCTCTGGAAGTCCAGGAAAGGAGCAGAAGCTTGTCAGTGACTCTGCAGGCTGTAAGTAAAAATAAGGGATGATTTCTTCAGTTTGAAGGTGGAGGAGACAGATGCAAGCAACTATTAAATACAAAAATCTGAAGAGCAGTATGTCTTTCACCATTTTGCTTTTTGGTGTTAATTTAAAAACAATGAAACAGAACCTGAGCCTTTGGAGCTGGGTTTTTTGGTTTTTTTTTTTTTTTAATTAATTTTGAATTGCAGTTGATTAAGTATTAAAGGCTTTACCTATGTGAATAAGGCAGAAGCTGTCATTATCAGCCACAGCAACCTCAGACCTCTTGCATCTGGTACAGTGAACCCTCAGAGATTTTGACTCTGCTGCCAGCTTCATTGCACCTTTTGGAGATGTTGAGAACTTACCTAGCTTTGTCCTATGTTTTCCCTTGACTTTACTTTTGTGGATTCATTGAAGTATTGGGACACAAAGTTCATTTTTTAAATGTATCAGCTCATTGAATTAGGTAATGAATCAATGTCGATTGAGGAGCTCTAGAAAACTTGACAAATCATACAGTCCCATGGGGCACTGAAGCAACACCTGGCAGTATAGCCAAGGCAGCTTCCCAGACAAATTGTTCTTGTGTCAGATTGTAGTCTGTGGATAAGTAGGAGCTCATGATAACTGCTGTAATTGAAGTCCTCATCTATTAGTTGCTAGGGGATGGTTTTGCTGTTAACTTTACTATGGCCCAGATTCTAACCTTCACTTTTAGGCCTTGCCAAGGTAATGCAGGACTGTCCTGAAGTAGATCTCTGCATTAGTTGGCTCTGGTGGCAAAATCAGGAATTTCCTCTGCTGCTGTTTGCTGTGTGTATAAAGTCATTTGGAAAACTGCATATCCTTCAGTCTCCTTTGCACTGCGTGTCACTTCCAGGCTGAAAGCAGGTTCCATTTGCCAGATAAAAATTTCTTGCTGCTGTCTTGTTGCTTTGGATCTCAGAGATTGATCCATACAACATGAAAAGCATTGCTAGTAGAGGGAAGTCCAGGACAGTTGGGAAGCTTTCCTGTCTGGTGGTGACTTTATTCATTGCTTCGCATTAGAGAGGTCCTTTACTATCAGATGAAGTTAGAATATCGCATTTCAGAAAGAGCAACATGGTTATTTTAATTGTTACAAAAGTGGTCATTTGTCAGCACTATGAAGAGCTGTTAACTACTGTAGCATGGCACAAATCTGAAACACTGCAAAGGCAAATATTTCCACAGGTATAGGATAGCTCATTCTGCATATGGAACTTGAATCCCTAATGATTATCCCTAACTTTAAGAGAAGAGAAAATCAACATAAAGGCCAATTGTTAGCTTGTAAACATGCTCGTGGTGTTAGCTGGATCATGAAAATGAGCAGAATTTTAAGAGAAAAACCCAAATGGTGTAATATTTATGGAGTTATAAAGCAGTTGTAGTGAGACCATCAGACTTTTGATTTGGATTTGAATATATGTATTATGTAACTTAAAATTTTGTAAAGCAGAGATTATAGTTCTCAGTCACCAAAGATTAGTAAGCAGGAGAATAAACCTATTCCCTGGAGGTATCAGTGGTTTCGAGAGAGATTTTAAAGCTTTTATTTAGCAGTATCAGTAAAATCTTGGAATAGTTATAAGCATGACATTATAAGGCCACACTTCTTAGAATTTATAGTCTGCTTTGTATTCTCTGGTTGTAAGAGTTATAAAAATGCAAAGCGGTGTTAATACAGCTCTGGAAGATGCTGTGTTGAAAGGCTCCTTTAAAAAATCTAAAGGAAATGTCATGGAGAAAGACATAGAAAGAACAGATGCAGAAAGAAAAACAAACTTTAGCAGTAGAAGCCAGGAGGTGATGAAGTTAGGAAATCTGCAGGAAGAGAAATCTGGAGGCAGTTACTTCAAAGCAGAAGCTTGGCAGAAACATTTGGGAAGCGTGTCTAGTGTTAGACTTGAAAGATGAGTAGACTGCATTGCTCTGATAGCTTTGGTGATTGCGTTACAAAGTACTGCTTACGGACAGCAGATTGTTGGCTACAGAACGCCTGGTCCATCTTAGGACCAAACACAGGCTGAACAGGAAAAAAGTAGTTGCTCAGAGAGGACATGTGGCTGTGTTTGCCTTTTTTTTTTTTTTTTCCCCCATCAGATTTGACTTGTGTGAGCAGTGCTCTGAATTAAAAGTTCTTGTGTTGGTAGGTAGCTCCAGAGCTGGCTAGGTTAGTGAAAAAGGCTGCCATCCTCTCTGTGGCTTCGATGTGCTGGAGTTGTCCCAGTCACTTCTGTGCATTGAAAAAACAGAAGAGGATGGGGAGAAGGAAGATTTTAAGGGACAGATACCACTTGTAATGAAGTAGAGCTAATGAGATTAGGCACTGAATATTGAAGGAAAATGCCTCACTAAGAAATAATCCCCCAGGCTGGCAACGAGTGTTCACTTATAGCTGGAATATTTTGCACTGGCAAGGGAAGGAAGTAGGAGACATTCACTCCTCCATAGACACATCATCTGCTGCGTAAACTGTCTCCGAAGATGCTGCAGAAGCAATGACAGGTTATGCTGAGTGGATTTACCCTCACTTCGCACATCTCTGTTGTCTTCTGAAGCGTTGCTGCCTCAACAGGTAGCTTTAAAATATATTGATTAATTTTGAGGAGTTCTCCAAGAGAAAGAAATTGACAGACAATTTTTTTAGAACAAGATTAGAATTTCCAGTCAGGAAAGGGCACTGTCAGATGAATTTGTTACATCCTTGAAAGAGAGTATACTGTCCTGAGTTTACAAGACCTCTCAAAAGTATTATTGACTCAAAGAGAAACCTACAATGTCATTTCTGTTTATGTGCAACAGGACACTTGAAGTGCCACTAAATAATGTCTGAACTAAGTAATAGCCAGGTGAGACTAAAGGAGTAGGCTATATTCATTTATGCACAGTAGAATAGATACATGCTTATGTAGCTTGAACTTTTAATTTTCTATAGACTAACTACAGATATCTTCGTATTATTAATCCTGAACTCTGTAACTTTATGCACGCAAGCAGTGCCAAGCAAGCTTAACAGACAACGATTACTCAAAATACACTCTTGAGGTCTGCTTTGAGCGTGTTGAATGTGTTAATTTTTTAAATTTTTATTCCATTTGATTTATGTCTATGTTTCTGTTTGTTTTTGAACTATGTTTAGTATTCTGGGTTGGTGAATGAGAAGGAAAAAATGGGGGATACGCAAGCTGCAGGACTTGTAGCAGAAAGACAGATTTTTTGCAATAAGCCCTTGCGTTTAGTTATAAATATTCTTCCTTATCTATTTAACCTGGATTTTCCTGTCACAGGAACCGTTCTTAGAATAATTTTTGACCAGTGCAATACTAAGGAGAAGGAAGTGGGGAGAGAAACAGTTTGCATGCTTTGATTTCAGTCTGGTGAAGCTATTTCGCTCTTTGTAACGTCACAGTGAGTGCAATGCGAAAATGAGAACGAGCAGTTAGTGCTGTGCCATGCTGTGTAGGGATACTTGTGTTACCTGGGGAAGCTGAAAGCACCGTAGCTGTGTTAGTAAAGCATTCCACCTATCCAGTTACACTGGCCAAGAAAGAGGGTGCATCAGCAAGGATGGAGAAATACGCCAACCTCTCCAATTCTCTTCCAAACTTAGATTCACTTCCACAGCATTGTGATTGCTCGGTGGCTCCTACTCAGCTTATTTTAACAAGAATACATATAATTTTCTTGCGATTCAAACTTGCATTTGCATGCAATGAATAGAACTTGCCAGTGTAGCGTGGCAGTGATGCTGTTGTAGCCTCACGCACAGGATGAGCTTTGATGAAACATAAACGCTTAAAGTCTTTGGGGGTGCTCAGGGCTTGAAGTCCTGGACAGAGTCATTATGACCCTGATTGTCTTTTAGTATATAACCATACGCAGTATTGGACAGGCACCTTTCACTTTATTTTGCTTTGGTTTTTTAACTCACAGACAGCAGGAATGCCTGAGACTTTTTCATCACTGTGTAAACTTAGTTTCCATAGTTATGTTAGTTGAGAATGGTGCCCTGAAGGACTTTACTCGGAAGTGTTTAAGTTTGTCTGAATTATGTCTAAATTTAGATATTGTTCAAGGCTGTTTTGTTGCTCTTTCCAATTATTGGTGTGTAACCTTCCTGTTAATTTGAAGAGCTGCTCTGGCAAAGATGTTTTCCCCATGAATTTGCACAACGCTACATAAAGATGGCCTTACTAAACTGCTCTGAAAAATACCTGTTCTGTTCTCTGGTGTTTTTTAAATGGTAATATGTTATCTGCTTTTTAACTTTCTTCTTTATTCTTTTATTTGCAGTGATGTGGTTGCATGACCTGCAGCATTATTATAACAGGGACTGTTCAGTGCATGACTTGCTTTTCTGTCCAGACTGCATAACCAAAACTTACCCAGTTCTACACTTAAGACTCATGGCCATCTGATTTCAAAGGGAGATCTACTTGCAGAGAAGCTTACCATCCTGGGGAGTGGCTTTCCCATTTCCCGCTTCCATTTACTCTTTCTCTTCACAAAAGTCTCCTATGAGGCTAGAAGAGAGGAAATCCAGTGTTCAGAACTCAACAGGAGGCGTTCTGCAAACTGACAGAGCACTGTCAGCTCTCCATTTTACTTCCACCTGTCCACTTTATTTAATTCTGATTAACAGTATTAACACACAGACTTCCTGCAACATTTTCATATCCTGAACAATAAAAATCTAATCTTAATGAGTTCCTAAAAACGCCTTTTGGTTACTGTTAAAATTTCAAAGCACCTGCACCCTTAAAGGATCCACTTTGAATCTTTAAATAATTAAAGTAAAGCGAAGGAGGTGTTTTACCACAAGAAATGACTAATGAATTGCTGCTTGGCCATCCCATCTTCCTTACAAAACCAGGCAAGGTTCATCTGATAATCTCCAAGCCAGGCAAACTACTGGGCGGTATTTTGTTCACAGACACTGCCTGCTTCCGTATTATGTATATACACAGTAGTTTGTGGCTGTTGTATTTTTCTCTCTACATTTTAGCTGTGTTGTCGGTTTCTTTCAGAAACTTTTTTTTCAATCTGTGTACAATTGTTAAAACAATCTGAGGAAAGAACGTGAATGGAGATAAGTATGAAAGCCGTCTACACTGTCAGTATTATGCAGACTGTCCTTGCCAGTTTATAATTTGGGTCGTTTATCTTTTACCTGTACTATTTTTTTCTTTTTTTATCCTTATCGCAGTCTTAGCTATTTAATTTCCAATTGCACTAGCTTGTCTGTTTCTTTGTATTACAAAGTTTAGCTATAAGATTTGCCATATGTAGACAGTGTAACTCAAAATGCTTTGTACTGCCTATATTAATTTAAAAAGCTGCTTATTTAATATTCTTAAATATCTGCACATTTGTACTACTGTATCTTTGTTTTGTATTGGACATCCAGTACTGGCAAGATTCAGAAGATGAGGGAGTGCTGTAGTGTTGTTAAGTTAAGAGGTTTATTGTATAGGAGTTAGTATGTAACAAACAGGGAAGGGGGCTTTTAAGCCATGGTACTTGCCAGAAAATCTGAAGAGAGTCTCAATGATGAGTGCCGTAAGTGGTTTAGTTTAAGTCCAGTTCTAGAGAAACCCCATTCTCGCTCACTTGGATCTTAATCCTGCAAAAATATAGACACGTATGTACTCTGCTTCCTCCAGGAACGGTTTTGCTTATTCAGGCAGTAGCATAACCACCAGCCCTGTTTTCCGTGTGAGCACCCCCGTGCTGGAGAAACGTTGTGTCCACGAGTCTCTGCAGTCACTTCTGGTCACAAAACACAGGGCATGCCTCCTTCCTGGCCCGTCAGGTGGGGCTCTGGGCGGAGCTGCACATCGTGTGCTGAGACGCCTGCGTGTGTTCAGTCCTCAGGGATCCGGATACCCACTGTGTCAGTAGCTTTGTGCAGAATGACTTAGAGAAAAGACAGATCATGTCCCCGTTTCCACAGCAGGGTCTGTGCCACCCGGCAAAGGGAAGGGCAGGTAGGAATGGGCTCCAAGCGGAGCGTGCAGGAGAGGGAAGGATAAGCATTAAGATCCCGGTGAGAAGTGTGTGGCGTGTTCCCTTCTAGACACCGTGCCAGACGGGAGCCTGTGGCTGCCAGGTGCTCTGGCTGACAGCAGTCCGGAAAGACACCCAGAGGGGGATACGTCTTTCCTGGTCCACCAGGACCTGGGACAGTGAAGTCTGACGTGACCTGCAGGCAGGATCTGGGGTTTGGTGGTGACAAGTCAGGTATTCCTGCAGCAGAGGCAGCAGCACTTTCATCAGACTGAGTCCAGCAGAGAGCTAAAGGATTTCAGGTCCTAGCCGTTGATCCCATGTTACGTGTCACGGCGAGCGTTCTTAGAAAAACTTCTTTTTGTTGGGTGTTAAAGGCATGGTTTGTTTCTCATTCGCAAGTGCTGCTCTGGCTGGGACCATGCGCTGCCCCAAGCCAGGTGGGGTGCCCTGAAATCAGGGGCTCTGTGCAGGGCGGGAGGGGATGGCTGTGTTTTCGTGCACCTGCCTGCACAGGTGTCCCGAGGTGAAGCCAAGCAGTACCTCATTTCTCCAAGTGGTCTGTGCAAATTAGAGACTAAGTATCAGTTGTTCTTGAGCCTGAAGACATTTGTATGTAAGTGTGTTTAGCTTGGCAAAAATTGTTTGAGTTCACTAATGCAACAGAGAGATGTCAGGTGGAGCCAGTAACTTTCAGCCAGTGAGCTGGCTACTTTAATTAGATTAGCCTAGCATCTCTGTCATTAGGTGATTGCGAGCTCACAACTCAGAGGTGATCTCCAGCATGTCTCTGATATACTAACTCCATTTGTGCTGCATAGAAAACTCTTTTACTTTCTTAATAGCAGCTTGTTTGACAGTCCTGAATTAAGTGTTGACCAATTATCAAAGTAACTGTTTGTGAAGTGATAYATTTTCTGTAAAAGAATGAATTCCTAGAGTGTCAAAACATTAATTTCCCATTTCAGTTCATCTACAAATTGTGTAACTACCAGATTGTCATGGTAGCAGTGTTAATATACATATCTGTATATAGACAAAAAGAATACTCAGTAATGATCATTGGAATCAAAAGGTTTAATATTTTTTCCCACTCAAATACACTAATGCTTCCAAGGTGACAGAAGAGTGTACAGTTGTTAAACAAGTTGTAAATAAATGCTTATATAAAATGTAAATGCTTGTTTTTCCTTTATTTTGCTACTTGGTTATAAACTGAGACCAGCGCACAGCTCATGTTAAAGTTACTGGTTTGAGCCTGAAGTGCTGTTCTGCTGTATGAGATGATGGCAGCTGGTGGGGGCTTTTGCAGCCCGTCAGTGATTATCAGGGACCTCAGTGGAGTGGGAATAACACAGATAATACAAACCTTGCCTTTAAATACACTTAGAATCAGTCACTACAGAACAGCTGGGAAAAAAATTGGACTTTTTACAAAGCACAGCTACACCTGGGCTGCTTTGTGTCAGTGGTCTGTCTGATTCTTAGATACACAAACAGCATCTTGGAAACACATTTCCTAGGGCTGTGTGAAAGAGGGTGAATGAATGGTGGGTAGGCAGTGGCAGGAGTGGCCAGAAACCACAAACCTCCCGGCTTTTGCTGGAAAGCATCTGATCTGGCTGCCCCATCACAGCAAGAATTGCCTGACATGGTTTGCCTCTCAAAGGGCCAAGGCTAAACGGCCGAAGTAATACAATCGTCTCTTGCTGATGGAAGCTTAGCTACAGAGGTAGCTAAAGGAGGGGGGAAAAACTGCTGCTAATATGGACAGAAACAATTGCCCTTCCTTTCTGCACTGATAAGCAGCTTCTTTGCCATCTGGGAGGAGGAGGTGGTGTCAGACGTGGGTAAACGTTAGTTGTGAAAGAGAAGGCAACAGCCAGCAACAGCCAGCAAGAGGTACCGAGCCCACGAGAAACATGCAGGGTGCTGGGGCTGAGAAGGATGCGTGAAGACCCTGCTGCAGCCTTTCAGGGGCTACTCTGTAGGAGAGCAAAAATGGGAGGATCACCTGGTGCCAGCTCAGCCCAGCCTGCCCACCACAGCTGGGCACTGCCACAGGCTGCAGCATCACTGTGGCAGTAACAGGGGGCTGGGGCCAGGGTGAGGTGTTTGCTGGCTGGGGAGGGCAGGAGGGCCCCAGAAAGTGGTGGCCAGCTCTCTCCCGAGCCACAGGCAGTGTAAGGTGGAGGCAGGGAGCTGCCAGAGTGTCACCTCCAGCTGATGTCGATTCACTCTGGTCCTCTGCCCCACCCCAGTTGCTCCTCTTCACCTTGGTCATCACTTCAGCGTCTCCTGCCTCCAACTGTCATCCCCTCTGCTGTCCTGTCATTTCCTCCTCAACCAACCGCTCCTGCCTTTTGCTGTACTTTTTTTCCTTCCCAGCCCCCCCACCCCCCAGTGCACTGAGACCCACATCAGCATCCCTTGTTCCTGCCTCCCCCATACCTTCCCTGTCCTTCAGACTCCTCCATATCAATTCCCGCAAGGCCATGGTCACCTCCCTACACCATTTACTGCCTTCCTTATGCCCCACAGGCTGGGAAGGGGGAACTGTGGCCCACCCCACCCCGCTCCCTACGCATCCACAGTTGTTGGCCCAACAGGGAGGATGCAGCACTGCAGGTTGTCTTCCACAGGTACCTCTCCTACACACCCCACAGCTACAGCAGCCCTGCTTTCACCACTGTAGCCTAAGTGTGTTTATCCTCGTGTTCTATTAGATGTTCTTGCAGGAGGCAACAGCCACTGCTGTGTTAAAAGGACACATGGGGGAAGCACAAGCTAGAAGCTGCACAGTTCCCCTTTGTCTTTTTTTTTTTTTTTTTTTCCCCCACAGGTAACTTTGAGGACTATGCTGTGCACATAAATATCTGCAAATAAATCTCTGTGCACATAGGCCTGTCTCCAGCCCCTTTGTGCAACAAAGCAGAGCCCCGCACATGCGTATCCCCTGTGCTCTGCAAGCGGGACCCAGCAGCACACTTGCAGGGAAGCTGTACGAGCCTGGCTGCAAGGACTGCAGGACGGCCGAGGAGGGTAGTGTCACTCTGCCCTTCAGCACGGGACACAGCACAGCAGAGGGGACTTCCCACCAGTGCTAGGCACACGTACTTAGTTCCTTTCCCTTAGGAGCTAAAAGAATAAAATGGCCTCAAAACAGCAAGGTGTCCCATTTATTTGGCAAAGCAGGCAGATCCAGAATTGAAGGTCAGGTCTGTCAGGGAAGAGGAAGGGAAGATTAAGCGATGTAACTGGAAAAGTCTTCACATACCAAATGTATCCACTGCTTCCCCGTTTCAGGTCTCCCAAGAGCTCCAGGAGGCAGCAGARCATCTCTGCCTCCTGGGACTTCTGGCTGGTAACAGAGAATTGCCTTTACTCCTTCCCAACAGACAAAGTGTCTCAAAACCGCACAATGTGCACACATCGAGATGGTTGGTTTCTGAGCTAAGCTACAATGTCCACAAGCTACCTGGGAACACAGCTCCATGCCGAGAAGGAACATCTTACAAACCCTTCCTGAGATAAGGACAAAGGAAAGACAAAAGAAAAGAAAAACAAACAAACCACGAAAATGCAACCAACCCCCACCCCCTAACCACCCCATGGCTTTGTTGAAGGCAGTCACAACAACTGCAAGTAAAACTCAGGGTGGATGGAAGTTAAAATGCATTTTCATTGTTTATCACACCACCTTGTTTAAGTGTCTTTCTCTGGCACTGACCCAAACAGACCCCTGACTAAAGCAGATCACAAGTTACAAACAGAACATAGTGCAATTCCAAGTAAGTTTTCCACAGACAGTCTGGTGCGACTTGTTCCCCAACACCTTCAAACAAGCCTGCATATCCCTTCAACTGCTATAAAACATTGGCAACAACTAGATGCCCTTCAACCTGCCCCCGCCCCCAAAAAGGCCCTTTGGCAGTCCTCGCTGGCTGAAGACTGACACCAGGATGAAAGCTGGCACGCAGTGGAAGACGACACCGCCTGTGGTGCGATGTCAGCGGTACGGGGGATGCCGCCGTGTGCCAGAGCAGTGCACAGGCACCTCGCATGCAGCCAGGGCCCTGCCCCAGCCCAGCTGTGAGCCTGCACACCGCAGGAGCGCATCTTCAGCATCAAAAACCTGCTGCACCACAAGTTTACAAACACACACTGGTGTCTGATACAGGCTTCGCTGCACTCCAAGAATTTTGCAAGTGCCAAGTACTAAGGCTCCCTTTTCTGAAACAGTGGTGTTCACATTGTGTGTTGGCATGTGGTCTGGGGCTTTTTTTTTCTGTTTGGGTTTTTTTTTTGTCCCCTCACAGGAAAAAGGCAATAACCCCCTACAGGATTCTCCTGCAAAGTTCCTGAAGGCTATTTTCATTGTAGCCCAGAGCACCTTGAAAATAAACACAAATGTTTTGGAAATACCCTAAAAAATACTATCCTGACAAAGCTTCACTCTGTGAAGGTAAAACACTTCCCTGCAAATAGGAAAAAAACCCCAACCAACTGAAGATTTGTACAAGTTAATATGACGCCCAAGAATACCTTTAAATTCAAGTCAGCATATATTCAGTCTCTCAATAAACATGGGTAATACTGGCTTGCATCCTCTTCTTGCAAGTGGAGTGGCATTTGGAAGTCATGCAATGCAAGTGTCCTCTGGAGACCAGCCATACACCGGTGCTAAGTAACAACACACTGAGATGAGCCTATTTTAAACGCAAACGCATCTTGTTTGACGGAAACTTGAATTCACTTACCTGTGAAGAGTTTAGGATTACATACTTCATCACCTGCCAAAGCATGTGGTTTTAAAACGTGTTTATGTAAATCACCCGCGATTTCTACATGAACTGATTTTGTATACAGTTGGAATTAAAGACAGCTGCAGAAATTTCTGGAACGAAACTGTCTGGATAATACATCAAAACCAAAGAAAATCAACTGAACAACAGTCTTGAAAATGCTTTATTGAACCGTGTGTCTTATTGTAATGTGCAGAAGATGTGTTTGAAAAGACTACAGCTTGAAAAATTTTTGGAAATCCTCAACAATCAATAAAAAAAGTCCCTACTGGGGGTAACTCTCAGGATAACCAGAGGCCTCATGTAAAGTTTCCCTTGAAATATTTTCTGTTGCAGAGACTAAAAGAAAACAAAGCTAGTACTGCTCTATGTGGAAACAATCGGCATTTGAGGATTTTAAAAAAAAAAAAAAAAAAAAAAAAAAAAAAAAAAAAAAAAAAAAAAAAAAACACCAAACACAAAAGGAATGGAACTTAAACTTTTCAGTCTATGGGGTTGCTTCTTTTGCTGCTGTTATTTTGGATTAGCATACATGTCACAGTTCTGCTGAGAACACCATCTGGTGTCCAAGTCTGTAAATTTACTCTAAAACGCTAGCAATGCTGCAGAGATGGAAGGATACAGAGAAAGAGAGAGGGGGTGAGGTGAGAAAGATCTGGAAAGACACCATTATGATATAAGCCTAGTTTAAATTTTCATCAGAAGCTGTGTGCACTTTTGTTTTTATAATCTAACTTTACATTCAAAAAAAAACCACCAAAAAAAAAAAAAAAAAAGGGAAAGAAAACCAAAACCAAACATACCCCTTCTGTCCTTGTCTTGGGGCTATTATAAAACTTCTATGCACAAGAACACCATACTCCCTTTTTTTTCCAAACCAGTAGGGTTAACAGTATAGGCATGTAGGTGGCACGATTCAACTAAAAGGCTTTTTCAACTTTTTTATACCAGCAAAAATAACCAAAAGAAACAATAAATAAAAGGTGCTAAAGTTAGCATTAAGAATTCAATTGTAATATACTGACAAATCTGGGAATCCAAATCCTCAAGCTCTCCCGATACTGACAGGTCTCTGCAAACTATGAAGCAAATACATAAATAACTCAAAATATTATTGAGACTGTGAAAGGCTTTTTAAACTAAGACAACATGAACCAGGTTAACTTTTTTTTTTAAACACAGTGAATATATGAATTGTCTACACCTGAATTAAACATATTTAACAATTAAAAAATTTTAACAACCACAAAAAGGAAAAACTTTAAACAAAAGTGAACATCATTTGATTTTAGGGCACACAAAAGCCCCCTGCAGTAGCTTCCAGCAGTGGCCTTACTGTTGTGTCTCCTACAGATGCATAAAACGAAGTTCAACTCCACATTGAGGTGATGGCTAACAGGGCAACATAATGGTCACATACAGCAAAATGCCACACCCTGGTCACAACAAGATATCCCACTGCAGAGTTTCCATCCTGTGCAGGACCAGCACGTAAAGATGTCATTCTATCACATATTATTCAAAAGCTACTTCGTGGCCACAAACTGCTAGTCAGCACTAACCTTTTTGTCACGTAACCTTTGAATAATGGGAAAGCTTTGGGTTTTATAGTTTTACTCCTTGTATTTAAGTTTTTAAATGACAAGGTCACTAAAACTCATGCACGCTGCAAAAAACGTCATGCAGTAGTTAAGGTAAACCATCCAAGCAGTTTTTATTCATTAATATTCATAAATACACACAGCAGCTTCATTAGAGATTTTTCATTTTTTTCCTCTTCAGTTTGAATGTGGAGTATTAGGAGAGCCTTTTGCATGTCAAGGTACAGGACACAGAGCTTTTTGCCCTGCACTGCAACCTACATTTACCTGCTAGAAGTAAAAATTAGTTAAGTGGAAATGATTATCATATATATCTTTTCTCTCTTTCTTTTGAATGTACACAATGTAACAAGAGTGACAGACCTGAAATTACAATCACCAAAACAAACCCAAGATAGTTGTTGTCCACTTTCATTGGCAAATACAGCACAGAGGACATTGTCTGCAAAGTGGGATGTCATCAAAGAGGAGGTGGAGGAGGCTCGTTTCCTTTATTACTCTCTTTTAAATTTAGGTTTTCTAAAGCAACATCTAGAGGCATAATATCTACACAGCCCATAGCACCAAAATCTGCAATCTCCCCCCGCTCATCCTCATCTGAGGAGGAACTTTCTTCCCGCATCAAAGTGGACAGTAGAAGCTCCTGAACAAACAGGCTGCAGTCTGCCCGTTCACTTTCCATTGACTGACGCTCTGCTTCCGACATCTTCGGATCATTCAACCTGTTCAGCAGCAAGGGAAGAGAAGACAGGCAGTTGGTAAAAGCCCATTTCACCGATGACACTACTGACAGGTGCCAAAAGGCACTCGAAAACCACTCCTTCAGGGTAGTCCTGCTTGCCCTTCAACATGTACAGCTCTGGCAACCTCCAACACCTCAGTCCAACAGGCATGCATTTAACAAACCACCCTTTCCCTGTTGCTACAGCAGCATTCAAAGTGGAGCCTAAAGCTAGAGGAAAACAAAAAACTGTTTGTGAGGTTTCCTGCTATTCAGGAGTCTTTTAGGGAGGGCTGTTGTGATTTCCTAGACACTCACTACGTACCTATTTTGTTTCTAGGTCAACTTCTAAGTTCACATATGCCACAAAATACATTACTGCATGTGTAAAGACTAGGGATTCCCAAAGCACGATAGAACGTTCATTCCACCACTTCTCCTAGGTTATAGTGCATGCCTTGATAGGCAAGGAAATTGCTTGCTCCAACTCTGAAAGTCACAATCTGTGACACTTGCAGCTACTTTGATTAAGTTTCTCAAATAATAATGAGTTTCTGATTGAAAGATGCCACATGGTATTATTTTGCACTTAGATAAAAATCAGATTGACTCAAATCCAGGTTTCTTGACACAGGAGCTGTTAAAATGCCCACTCTTTCACAATACCAAACACACAAACAAGAGTATGTATGGGGGGCATGGGAGGGGAGAGGTGGAAAACATTTTTACTTCAGGTCAATAGCCAACCTTCCAAAAGAACTGGAATGACATAGCAGGTGGCTCCTCTTTAAAACAACCCTGGGATCTAAGCATAATTTCTAAACCAGGTAAGTATTCTGTTAATTAATGGCATCCTTTATTTGCTTTGTTATCCAGACTCTAAAATAATTAATATATAAGCCCCTATTCAACTTTCTGCTTTTACTGAAGATTAATTTCCTATTAAACAATACTGACTCTCTCCCTCTCCATTATGGCTCAAGTCTATATGCTTGTATCACTGGAAATACACAATTTAGTTAAGAAATATTCCTTTTGTTCCTCTTGAAGTTGAGAGGCAGCAACTAATGCTTACCCATTGCTTAGGAGCAGACAGACAGTAAGTTTGAAAAGATGTTACGAATGCAAACAAAAGCGCAGTATGTTCGCTACAGTCTTGATGAAGGATCTGGCAGAAATCCCCTGCCTGGAGTCATAAGTAACTTATTCAGCGAAAACTCAAAACCAGCCTCCTTTTCAAGGTTTGCAGAAATCCATACTCAAGTCTAATCCTTTAAACACGTTCCTAGGTGCATCAAAAAAAGTACAGCGCACTTGTGAGGTTGCCTCTCCTTTTTGCAAATACTAGACCACCACAGGATATTTCTGCAGCCAGCTCCTGGCGTTGGCTTTCCAAAAGCAGAATAACTCCCTTTGGGCCAGCTATAAACTGCTACTCTTGGATATTAAATTACCAGTTTTACTTTCATGCTAGAAATGTGGATGAAGCAAGTTTTATGTATTACACATTCTGTGACCACTGTTGACATCTACCAGGAATATATTCTGTACGATTAATTAGCCTGTTAACTCTGGGATATATTTGATCACACACTGCTTTACTAGGGCATGTGCCTAACTCCAAACACTTAAGTTTCATTGAACTCTTTGTCTCTGTCAAGACTAAGGCAAACAGAAATGGTAAAAGGTAAATACAAGGAAATACACAGAACAAGTTACCTTGTAAGAAGAAACTGGGAATTCTGGATAGTCTGCTGACTGTTTTCTGTGTTAGATGTGTTGGTTGTTGTTGTAGATTGTGTCATAGTGGTGTTGACATTGATCGTGTTGGTGCGTCTAGTTGCATTGCGTGCAGTCTCCAGTTGTTGTCTCGCTGCCTGTGCATGTTGTCGTTCCAACTGCAGTTGCATCTGCAGCTGCTGTAACTGAGAAGCAGAAGGGCCAGAGGAGTTGAGCTGTCCTCCCGCAGAACGCCTCACGCCTGATAGCTGAGATAAAAGCTCTGCCAGAAAAGAGAAAGTTTCTATGATGAAAGATCATAAATGAGCATTACACAATAGAATGAATACACCCTGAATTCCAGTGCATCAATTCCTTTTTTCAATCAATAAAATCAAAGAACAAACAATGCTGAAGAGCTCATGAAGCTCCTGAAAAACATCCTAGCATTCAATGTCTCAAAGGGTAAGGAAGACTAAGACTCATTTATGCAGATTTATTCCAAATAAGAAGTCAAAGTTTAATGCCTTCAAAATAACAGGAGAGCCAATCTACAGGGAATGCCTGGCAAATGATGTCCTCTACAGCAATTCTCTGAAACTTCAGGTCAAAAATAGCAATTGACAAAGAAACTACTTCTTTTTGGCTTTGGTTGGTGATTTTATTTTCTTCTCAACAAATGTTCCCTCAAAACACAGGCTTTACCTTCCCAATATCCCAGAGGGAAGCTGTGCTGCAGCAAAAAGAGAAATATCATACCGTTGCTTCAAACATTTAATAAAAAATATTTAGTTAAGAAAACATATTAAAGTATTGCCTCACATCAAAACTGAAGTGGTCAAGCAATTTTGCTGTATGAATTTTTATTTCTGCCAGAAGTACAGAGAAGGCCTAGCAATTAAAAAATCTCTGTCCTTAAGTCTTCCAATTCAGAGGGATGGAATGCTTATAGCAAGTTTCATCCACAAAGAATTTTTTGAAATAAATATTAGCAGCAAATTAGTGCTCTGTGCATTACTGCAGAATCTCTTCTACACCCTGTGTAGAAGGTACTTCTTACATCACCTGCTTGCTGTAGTTGATGCAAGGGCAGAGGAAGAAGGGGACGATACTGCTCCTGCCCCTCACCTCTACATTACAAAGTTACTGTATAGGTCATGACAATTTTCCTTCCATTGCATTAACAAAATATAATCCTTCTAAATAAGGCTTTCTTTGAGGGAATAAAGCAAAATGCAGTGTTTTCCATGTCAGGAACTCAGGATGGTCAAGTCATTTTTACCAGCACTGACAGCAATACCAAGATTAAATAACTTTTAATTCCATTGTAATTACTAGAAAACGCCACAGGCAGGAAAAAAAAGGTAAAAAAAAAGTAACAGATGCTATAAACGCCATTTATTTTAAACAGAAAGATTCTGGTGGTCTTTCCTATTTATTACTCCAGTAAAAGGGAAGACATATCAAACTTCCAAAAAAGATTTAGATGTATTTATTCTCACTGTAAGTTAAAGCATAAGCTAAAGCTTAGAGTATAGTGAAACAGTATTTTGGAAGCAGATGTGAGCTCGAGACAGTCTTGGTGTAAGAAGGACACCCAGCTCAGTGTGCAACTGAACTCTAAATACAAAAACACAGCTTCCACCAAAAAAGAAAAGATTCAGAAGAATGCCATTTCGTCCCACATTTAATGCTGGTAAGTGGGAAGGYCTTGTGAGGCTGAGAACAAACCTCAGCAGCCACATTTAACTGAGCTGAACTAGCTGCCCTTGTAACAGAAAGACAAGGTCTTGCACTGGAGGCTTCACAAACATCCTCCCTCCTTGAAAAAACTCTAGTCCTTTTCAGACCTTCCTGTGACCTCGCTTAACTTATTTTCTTCTCTTGATGGGATACTTCTTCCCAGCTAATTTAATGAGTTAAATGAGGTCACAGCGGGCCAGCAGAGCACCAGAGCCAGTAGAAGGCAGGTAAGGGGACCATGATTAAGGAAGGCAGTGGAGCCACAGCTCCCCTTCCAGGGGCAATGCCCCATTAAGCTGGCTGGCTACCTCCCTCTGAAGAAGTCACAACATGGTAGCAGGAAGGTCCAATTTCAGCATTATGCCTTCTTGGCATCTGAAGCAAAGGTGGATTACAGCAGAAGTTCTGAGGTTTCCCTGACACTTATACTGGCATGGTCAAAGACACCGCATAAAAATGTTTAGATTTCCCCTTAGGGAAAGTTATATTTGTTTTCAGAATTGACTTCATTCTCTATTTTTTCTTTCCTACAAAAAAAAGTTATTTTCACAAAGCTAAACATATGCCAAACAAATTATTCCTGGGAATCCTAAAGACACATCTTCATTATTTTCTGGTGTTGAAAATGAGACACCCTTCGCCCCCTCAGTTTTTCTAACCTTGACCAAAATACACTGCAAATACTTGCAACAGTACATTTATATAAGAATTTACAAGCACACAAAAAAAAAAAAACCATCCATGATATTAGCAAGTCTGGCATTCAAACAGCAGCCTGAATGCAAACTGAACATATTTTAGATGTTTTTAATGTTTTTAATGCTCAAATTCAGCTAATTTCATCTTCATTGAGACAGATACTCTCCTCTGTAAACACCTTTATCCACATGGCAAATTAAAATGAGATGTACTGAAGCAGGTGATGGAAGTTGGACACAATCACTTGTAAAAATACACAACACCTGTGCCTAGATTAGGTTTGGGAATAAGCCTTACTTACACTGTCTAGAATTAAAAGCACAAGCTACAGGCACTGGTTTCAGCTTCAGCATCTCCATGCACAGGCCCCGTGACAACCCAGCCAAGCACGCTGCTCACCTGCAAGCAGCCATCAATCACACTTGCACTGTGGAGCATATCTATACATGCAGCTTCATAACAACGGAAAGCAGGGCAACTATTATCATCTTGAACTTTACTTCCTCTGTGTACGAAGGACAGTGGGGTAAAATTTGTGGTTACAGCTCTTACCAGCTATAGGATCCATGGCTTCTCTATTGCTTGGAGAATACGAACTCTGAGAAGATGAAAGCCCACCAGGGGAACTGGTAGTAAAGTGCATGTTTGATCTACGTGCACGGGGGCCTCCCAAACCCCGGCCTGGGTGGAACATCCTACGTACATGCCGAACGCCACTGGATTCATCGTAACCAAGAAGTTAAGAAAACAGAACTGTTTGGCATTGAGTATTAAATGACAAGGACATTTGATGGGTGAAATACTCAGGTGCACACTGTTATTCATTCATAAAATGATTCAACTTCTGAAGCAAAGCTAAGGTACTCTGTAGCTACAGTGCAAGTCAGACTTACTGATCTGAACTCAAGATACCCAGTGCTGTGTACACCAAACTCCCTGTGTTTCTCCAGCTTCTCCTGATGTCTAAGAAACATCAGGATTAATTTCTTAGTTTTTTTAGATCAAAGTTTTCTACTCAGTAATCTGAAAACTCTGACAAATGCATGTTCAGCCAAGCTTACATAGGGATTTTATTCTCCCTCCCCAATTCTTATGTTAAGTATTGAAAATAATAAAAAAGTTTATTGCCATTCCTATCAGAAGTACATAATAATTACTGTATTCCTTTTGACTTTTGTACTTAATGCTTTTATCCGTGAAATTTCATCACTTCAATCCCTAAAAAATTGTAGGTTTTGGAGTATTCAGCACTTTCAACACACCCTTTTGTTTCACCTTTCCTCTTTTAGCCAAAGAAATACCACTAATTCCAGTTATGACAATGATGCCCTTCATTTTCCCCCCACTTCTCCATTTCAGATGCTTATATTTCAAGTCACACCTTTTATACATTCTCTCATATAAATTAAGAGACAATCAACAAATTATTTAAAGATTACTTTTGTCAGAAGGTTGATGACATTCATTCCTCCAAGACAGTCCAGATAAGGCTTCCTTTTGTTTTAAAAATCACTAGTATAATTCACTAGTGAAAAATGAAATAGTGTAGGATCGAACATTTTATTTTACTGTTACTAGACTTTTAGCTTAGATCCTCCTATCTCCCATGTTCTTTATTTTTATAATAGTATGCTTACCACTCGTATAGTATCCATTACTGTATAAGAGTAGCGTCCAATGTACTTTTCCTAAAACACAGTTACGGTGCAGAACCTCAGGATGTCATGGAGGTCAAGAACTTAAGACCGAAAGAAATGACTAGACTTCTCATGGCAAGAAAAGGCTTCTGGCTATTACAAAAAGATTTTACAGCATGTTTGCCTCTTTCAAACCTATTAGTTACGCTACAGTGTAAAACACTTAACATCTAGGGTGTAAGAGGAAAATCTCCCCTGGCACAGAACACACTTTGCCTAGCACAGACTGCCTTGCACCTCTGATTGTCCTAAAACTGGATGCTGCTGGAGACGAGATACTGTATTAGATGAACTACTGCCCCCATGCAGTTTGGCAAGCTTTTCATAACTAGACCTGGTAGAAAAGGCCAGTATCTGGGGATTTTTCAGGCAGACGTAGGACTGTGGGGTAACTTTCCTAACTGCAGCTTTTAAAGTGTTTTGAGATAAACATCATTCTTTAAATACTAGCTAAGCACGCACCCAAGTCTTACCAGCTATGCTAGAGTAAGAAAAACCTTTGTAAACTTTAACTTGTGACAAACAGATAAACTGAACAGCCATGCGAGAACTATTTGTATGACTGATGCTGTAAAGTTGTATTTAATAGATTTTCAAATATTTTCCTGCTAAAGTAAGAAACTGGGCTTTAAAGAGTTGTCCCCCAGACTGCAGGAATAAAGGACATACCTTGCAATGGCTGCACAAGATTTATAACAAGAAACACATGCTGCCTTCTGGGACAATTTAAGAAAAAAAAAAAAAAAACCCAAAACAAAACACAACAAAAACACCCACACATGTCTAATCAATACCTGGAAGATGAGGCCACTCCTCAGAACTCTAGCAGACCCAACAATAAAAGCTTACCTCAAACTGTAACAGAAATCTTCACTCTAGAAAAAAGTGCAAGCAAAGAGCCCTCTCTCCCCATCTCTGTTTTGTACATGAAGGTTGTTACAGAGCACGGAGGGTCGTTCTGTGCAGCTTTAACTTCCTATGAAGATGTTTAGAACAGCAATATAATGGTATCAGAGAGCAGCTTTCTAACAGCTCCCTGACTTTGACAGTTACTCTTTCCTACGCTGCCAGACCCTGGATGAAAAGGGGCATCTCCTCTTCCTTTTTTCCTACTTAGACCTGCCTGCTGCTAGACACGATATAGAGCCCAACAAGGAATAGTCACTTCAGGATACACTTCTTATCAGGTTTTGGAGACTTGACAACACTGATCACTGAAGCAATAGCGTACAAAGAGAAAATTCTACATGCATTGTTTTTAATGCTGAATCATGGACAAAGTATTCCCAAAATATATCCAAGAAAGATCCATTTTGGGATGATGACATTGAAGCCTTGCTCTGTATTTGAAAAGATTGATTTTTCTAGCCCAAACATTTCCAAATTAAAAGTCATCTGGTGGCATCTTGATACTGAAGGGGGAGAAAAAGCTGCAGAAGCATGAACTCTCATCAAACATCTTGTTCATTTCAGTAGGAAATTAATTTCACTCTGTAACTGGGAAAATTTAAACTTCCTGGCCTATAGAGCAGTTAAGCCAATGGTGGAGGCCCACAGTTTGACCTTTGGTACATTACTATGTAGTTATTAGGGATGTAAACTTTCTTAGAAAAATATTAGGCAGGTGCTATGAAAAACTCACAATTGGTAGAAAGAGCAGAACTAAACTGATACAAGAAAAATTGCTCAGTGACTCACTATACCAGTCATCAAGCAACATCTCAGAGCTGTCCAAAGGCCAGGAAAGATCCAATGATCTGGAAGATACTCTCTCCTCATCAATCTCATCCCACCTCCACCTGAAAGGGAGGATGGCATGACTCTGCCTTGGGGGACACCTGACCATGAAGGACCAAGCTCACATGGCCAGAGCCACCACACTCAGCACCCTGCTCCTCCTGACTGGTGAGAGCCCCTGTCCACAGGGAAAGGTGAAGTAGAGGTAACTACTTTTACCTGACTTTGTAGTGTTCTTTGCATTATTAGTTACTCCTTCACAGAGCCAATAAACACCTAAGCTCCTTTACACTGATCCAGTTATTGTGTGGTAATTAACATGTGCATTTAGTCTGTCCTGACTCTAAACCATGGCAACACTAAAACTTAAATGCAATCGAACACAATCATAACTGAAATGGAGCCATCTTCTTAAATGCTGTCTCCCTTCTGTTAGCGTAATGAACTCCAGCGGCTAGGGTTTGGATTTTTTTTTACTCCAGTTGCTAGGGCTTAGATTATTTCTTTTTCCTTTTTAAAAATCTTTAAACAAAAAAGCCACTATCAAAGTAATGATGTAGTCTTTTTGTCTGTTTGTTTAAGTGAAACACAAAGGAATACTTCAGAGAGATTACTTACTCTAGGTAGCTACATAGCTTGCATGTCATTAAATAAAAAGCCCAAACCAAAATACATTTCATCAGTTAATCCGGGGGGGNAAATTTAAAAAAGAAAAATATTCCTAGAACAAGGATAAAAAAACCCAGTAGTTCCAGCTCTTCAGCCATCAAGTGTAGATAAATCTGCAGAACCTGCTGCTAAGGTAACCGAAAGACAACATCCTCTTTCCCAGGAAATCTGAAAGTTTTCCGAGTTATATTGCAAAATGTCAGTAACACTATGAAATTATGTTATTAAAACATGGTGTTAAAAGCAGTTAAGCAAGTTTAAAATCAGTCACCAAAACCAGCTAAGCTCAAATCATCCTCAGATCATCATCTTCATGTCACAAATACATAAAGCAGCATCAAGACTAATGATCAGGCAGGATAAACCACAGTGCAAGTAGAAAAACCTCTCGGTGTCAAAGTTCTTTAAATGTTTTTGCTGTTAGAGCAAAAAGCACCGTGAAGTATACCTACAGTCTGTTCACAATCTGGTATTTATATGTTTTTAAACTAGCAAATTAACCTTTTTATTTTTGACATAGTGATCTTTAGCAACTTAAGTTCCAAGAAAACCAGAGGTATGACCCTTTGACTGTAAAAATCAAAACAAGTCATCATGGCTACAGTCTAGCCTCTTTGCCTCAACTTGGAAAGGATATTAAATCTCTAGGAGCTCTGTGTTCCAGTGTAAGATGAGCTGCAAAGTCATCTGTGACATGATTCGGATCCCCTCCAGGTAATGCTGCACATATTGGACAAATCTGAAATGACAAAGTGAGAAAAAAACCAACTTCATAGATTTTACACAAAACAGAACTTGTATCATTGAGTCAATCATTAGACATTGATTCTTATGCTTTAAAATCACATTCTAGGTATTCACAAACACCTGGATAGCAACATATTCAAAAAACCCAGAAAATGTATTGAAGTGCAGACATTAATTTAGACATCTTTTACTTTATGATTTTCAGAATGCTATGAAAACCAGAGCTAGAATTTTCAAATTCAATTTGCAATGTCTTGAAAATTAGTCTTGGTATGCGAATTCTGCCACTGACAGTAGAATCTGATTACACAGGATTACTATTTGCTTGCTTGACACTCATCCCAGCAGAGGAATCAGAATGAAACCACACATAAGTATTTGCTGAAATATCAAACTCAGACCACACATCCAGGCAGCATGTAACTACACGTTTGGCAGAGGGCGGATCTCCATATCCCTACACAACAGCGTTATGGGAGAAGTCACTGATGTCTGTCTTTGGTTTGGTTTTTTTGTTGTTTTTTTTGTTTGTTTGKTTGGTTGGTTTTTTGAAACCAAAACACATGTTAACTAAGTAGAGAAACAATGTCATTACAACTGCCATAATTATGACTTGTTTTTTGAATGACTGCACAAACAGCTTGAAAAGCATCTTCCATTTTTCTTTACAGTAGTTTTGCAGACTGATTTTAAAGTTTTACAGATGGCAGCCAAAAAAAAAAAAATCCATTCCACAAAGTTCTTCCCCCAAATGTTAAGTGCTCAAACTAACAGCACTTTGACAGTTAAAAGCAACTGCTGTCCATGAATTTATCTCTCTGTTCCTCACAGTCAAATAGTCTGGGAGCAACTCTGGCTGCAAAATAAAGCCCAGGTTCCCAGTGCTCTTCATGCATATACTCAAGTTGTTGACAGTAGATCTCAAAAGACTGTGGGCATTAAGAACACCTATATAAAAGCACACACATCTGTCTTACTCTTATGGAGGTGAGGACAAGGTCTTGAAATAAGTTTATTGTAAAATCTCAGCTGCTTTTGACAGCATCTGCTACATCTTTAATGCCACTTTAATTTTAGTAGTCAGCTCTCAGCAAAAAAACAGGCATTTTAAAAGCTTTTTGCTACAACCCCTTCCCCTTTATTTTCAATGTTCAGCATTTCTCTTCACAGAACTCCCCTTCCCAGATCTTTCACCACTACAGAAGCCATACAAGCGGACACACTACAGAGCAAAGACATCTTATTACAGTGTAATATAATAAATACTCAGCTATGCCAACGTATCATACAGCCACCCTTGTAGGGACACAGGAATGGATGTATACTGGACAGATGGTTCGAAAGTCCACAAACTTATTTATAAGCTGCTTAATCTTCAAGAATATGTTTCAGACCAACAGGTGACACAAAGCAATCTTTTTTCATTTAAGCTACTCTGAGGAAGCAGAACCCCAACATGAGAAGAACAACACACTTCTGAAAGCAGCAAAGCAAAAGAAAGTTCTTCTGCTAAGAGGACAAAGGCGTTATAAACTGCACATATTCACCTGAAAAGAAGAGACATGGTCCTCAAAAACATCAACTAAGAAAAAGTTATAAGGAACAATGAGAAGGAGGGAATCTAAGTATCCTAATCCTAATTCTAAATATGAACTAAACTTCCAAGAACTCTCTGACTGGGAAAAGTTACTGAAGCATTGTTACACACAAACAAAAGTTTAGTTAAGCATAAGCTCTGGCAAAATCACAACACAGACTGCAGCATCACTGATTAAGTGTGACACAGCTAAAAATCATTGTTAATAGAACATGCATGAACAAATGGGTGCAGATGAAAGGAAAACATTGTCAGAAGTTTCTCCTGAAGTTATGATAATTTGTATTAAAAAATCATCATGTTACCCTGAATGATGCCTGAAAGATGACTGCAAAGTCCCAAGTCAATCACACTCACAGAATACCTGCCAGTTTCTGGAAGTGTGCTTATATTACCACTACCTCCCTATTTACATACAAGTAACGACTTTAAGTGACAGTATTTCTGTAACCTCAACAAGAGATGCTGTAATCTTCAAGAATGAAACAGGAACCATTCAGACTGTCTCAGATTGTTTATTTCATTACTGCAAGAAAAGCTTTCCTCAATTTTATCAGCAATGTATCAACAACCTAGTCCTTATAGTTCATGTACAAGGAGCCTAGTTACTGCCTTGCAAAACATGATAAAGTTGCTGCAGTGCAATGTAATAGGAAATAGGAGATTCAAAGGTGACATTTGATGAAGTTTCCTAAAATTTTTGTATTTACAATGCTAGCAGACTCCTAGTTGAATGCTGCATTTTATTTGGAACAGTCAACTGACCTGAAACCCAACACCAACAATAACAATCATCATACTGACACCTAGATTCTTCTGCACTTGCCTTATAATGCTTACCATTACCCTTGGACATTTACTGGTGAAGAAATACTGGTAATTAATGAGGTTTTAGTACTCAAAATCATATGATTTATTCTTTTTAGTGTGTAACCTTAGAAACTTAATCAATCACAAAACTTATAACTACTCCCATAGACATCAGTATAATTTTCAATTAAAGTACCCAGAATTAAAACAATCACCTTCGAGAAAATACCAAACTCTCCTCCTGGAGTTCCTCTCCAGGACCTCAACATACTGGGATGCCTCTCCAAAGTGCCTGTATGCTGATGCATACAGCATGGGGAATAACCATGGTGAGTTGGAGATCTGTGTGCAGTTGCAGGGCTACGATGTTCTTGGGATCACAGAGACATGTGATGGATCCCATGACTAGAGTGTTGCAACGGAGGGATACAGGCTCTTTAGAAAGGAGAGGAAGGGTGCTCTTTAGAAGAGGAAGGGGGGCTTGCCCTTTATATGACAGAGCAGCTGGAGTACATGAAGCTCTGCCTGGGGATGGAAGAAGAGCTGATGGAGAGTTTATGGGTTAGGATTAAAGAGAGGACAGGCAAAGGTGACATTATAGTGGGTGTCTACTAGAGGCCACCTGACCAGGAAGAACAAACAGATCAGGCCCTCTACAGACGTAGGAGCTGCCTCACACTTGCAGGCCCTGGTCCTCATGGGGGACTTCAACCACCCCAATATCTCCTGGAGGGACAACACAGCATGACAGCAATCCAGGAGGTTCCTGGAGTGCACTGATGATAACTTCCTCCTTCAAGTGACAGAGGAGCCAATGAGGAGAGGTGCTCTGCTGGACTTCATACTCACCAACAAGGAGGGGCTCATTCGGGATGTGAAGGTCAAAGACTGCCTTGGCTGCAGTGACCTTGAGATGGTGGAGTTCAGGATCCTGAGGGCAGGGAGGAAGATGAAAAACAAGCTTACAACCCTGGACTTCAGAAGAGCAGACTCTGGCCTCTTCAAATATCCGCTTGAGGAGTCCTGTGGGATAAGGCCCTGGAGGGTAGAGGGGCCCCAAGAAAGCTTGTTAATATTCAAGGATCATCCCCTCCAAGCTCAAGAATGCTCCATCCCAACGAATATGAAGTCAGGCAAAAATGCCAGGAGGCCTATGTGGATGAACAAGACACTCCTGGACAAACTCAAACGCAAAAAGGAAGCATACAGAGGTTACCCTCCTAGGGTAACCTTGGAGGAATACTGAAACATTATCTGAGCATCCCAGGACAAAGTAAGGAAAGCTAAAGCCCAAATGGAATTGAATCCTATGAACAATGTCAAAGGCAACAAGAAGGGCTTCTAGAAGTACATAGGCAACAAAAAGACAACTAGGTAAAATGTGGGCCCATTGCTCAAAAGATGGGGGACCTGGTTACATAGGACACAGAAGAGGTTGAAGTACTGAATGCCTCCTTTGTCTCAGTCTTTACTAGCAAGACAGGCCTTCAGGAATTCCAGGCCCCAGAGACCAGGGGGAAAGACTGGAGCAAGAAAGACATTCCCCTGGTGGAAGGGGATTAGGTTACAGAATACTTAAGTGAACTGGACATACTTAAGTCCATGGACTGGGATGGGATGCACCCACAAGCGCTGAAGGAATGCCATTGCAAGGCTGCTCTCAATAATCTTTCATCAATCATGGGGACTGGGAGAGGTGCCTGAGGACTGGAGTAAAGCAAATGTCACTCCTATCTTAAAGAAGAGAGAAGGAGGACCTGGGGAACTACAGGCTGGTCAGCTCACCTCGATCCCTGGGAAGGTGATGGAGCAGCTAATCCTGGACACCATTTCCAGGCACACTAAAGACAGGAAAATCATCAAGAGTAGTCAGCATGGCTTCACAGAGAGGAAGTCATGCTTGACCAACTTGACAGACTTCTATGATGAAGTGACTGGCCTGGTAGACGACTGGAGAGCAGTGGATATTGTCTACCTAGACTTCAGTAAGGCCTTTGACACTGTCCCGTAGGATCCTCATAGACAAGCTGTTGATGCACATGCTGGATAAGCAGACACTGAGGTGGAGTGAAAACTGGCTTAATGGCTGGGCTCAGAGGGTGGTAATCAGTGGGAATTCTGCTGATGACACAAAACTGGGAAGAGTGGCTGATATGCCAGAGCGCTGTGCTGCCATTCAAAGGGACCTCAACAGGCTGGAGAAATGGGCCAACAGGAGCCCCATGAAGTTCAACAGGGGGAAGTGCAAAGTCCTGCACCCTGGGGAGGAACAACCCCAGGCACCACCGCACACTGGAAGCCATCCAGCTGGAAAACAGCTTTGCAGAAAAGGACCTGGGGGTCCTGGTGGACCATGAGCCAGCAACATGCTCCTGCGGCAAAGAAAGCTAATGGTGTCCTGGGCTGCATTAGGAAGAGCATTGCCAGCAGGTCAAGGGTGGTGATCCTTTGCCTCTATCCAGCACTGATGAGGCCACACCTAGAGTACTGTTCCCAGTTCTGGGCTCTGCATACAAGAGAGACATGCACGTATTGGAGAGAGTCCAGCAAAGGGCTACAAAGATGATTATAGGACTGGAGCATCTCTCCTATGAGAAAAGGCTGAGAAAGCTGGGACTGTTCAGCCTGGAGAAGAGCAGGCTTGGGGGGGATCTTATGCATGTACAGAAATACCTGAAGGGAGGGTGAAAGGAGGATGGAGCTAGGCTCTTCTCAGTGGTGCCCAGTGACAGGACCAGAGGCAGTGGCCACAAATTCAAACACAGGAGGTTCCTCATGAACATCAGGAAACATTTTTTCACTGTGAGGGTGACTGAGCACTGCCACAGGTTGCCCAGAGAGGCTGTGGAATCTCTATCCTCAGAGATATTAAAAAGCTGTCTGGACATGGTCCTGGGCAACCAGCTGTAGGTGGCCCTGCTTGAGCAGGGTGGGTTGGACAAGATGACCTCCAGAGGTCCCTTCCAACCTCAGTCAGCCTGTGATTCCTGCCCGCAAGTACCTAACATTGCTGTATGTACCAGTGCCAAATACCTGAGAAAAATCAGCAGAAAGTAAACTTATGTGCATCACTCTGAACATAAAAATGGCAAAATTTAATGGACCAAAAACTCTTTGACTTATTCTTTGAAAAACAGGGGGCAAGGTGGGGGAGCCGGGGGCTGTAAAATAAAAGTGATTCCATCCCTGTAAACCTCCCTTAAAGATCTAAAAATAAATATCTCAAATAAAACACATCTTTGGACAGACAGAGATACTACAAGGACTACAAGCTCAGTATTTAAACAGAAATAATTGCTTGAAAGCCTAAGGCCACAAACATTTAGAATCCATAATATTTTCCTCTTTAGTAATGTTGTAGCCTTTCACTACCTACAATAAGACTGCAGTACCCAGGTAGTTTTATGTGCATGCACACTAAACGTATATCACAAAAGCTAGATTCAAAACTTAGCACAAACATATACAATCATATTCAAGGACTAAAATATTGTCCTTTATCATTGTCTGGAACAAAGATATAACAGTGTTGCAGACTGACTCACAAAAAGGAAAGAATTTTTTTTTTTTTTTTAAAACACATACAACTCTTTCAGGAATCAGTGGAGTAGTGGGTGTCTAGAATCACAAATTTAGGCTTTATGTACTGCATTCTAGAAGTCACAGCTGCAAACAAGGATGTGTCAAATTTAAAAACCTGGAATCTTAACATTCTGTGTCAGGAACGTATCACTGACATCAAGTGGTGCAAATCAGAATTGCAATATTAAGCCACCAAAGAAAGTCATCCAAACATGGAACTTTCAATGGTTGACGCTATGTTTGAAAGCTGCAAAGTTAAAGAAAAACCTCAAGGAGATGATAAAAATTGCAGTGTGTCACTAAGTTAAATTATGATCTCACAGATTGTGAAGTAAACTGTTTCACTTCGTATGTTTTGAAGAAAGATCAGAACACCTTTGAGTCTCAAAAAGGTGGACAAACCACCTCCCCTAACACTCCTTTGCACAAGATCCTTAATAGGCTTGGAGAGGAAAGGTTCATTTTCTTCCACAGAATTCCTTGGAAGTTAAGAAAACTAAAAGATTAGAAGAGAGAACCTATTTATAAGTAATTTCTTCACAACGTATTAGTGGTGAGTAATCCACTTCAAGCATTCATGTTTTTCTAGGAATCTATGGTACAACAGTTAACGAGACAAGAGCACCCTGGATGTCATTCCGCTAACCTAGTTTCTCCTACTCCCAAAGACAATCAGGATAGCAGGAGCTAACACCTCAGATCAAAGATTTCTGTTGACACTTGTTTAAGAAGTGCGTTTTTAACCATGTCAAGTGTCCTAATGGTTAGGGATGGGGGAAAACCCCCTGCTTTGACAGCATTAGTTTAAAAAGAATGACAACTTATGCCACATAAATATACTAGGTTGTCCTGGTTCCGGCTGGGACAGAGTTAACTTTCTTCCCAGTAGCTGGGGAGGGTGGGCTGTGTTTTGGGTTCGGTATAATAGGAGCGTTGATGGCCCATTGATGTTGTGGGTGCTGCTGGGTGGTGCTTGCACCGGGCACTTTTYGGCCTCCCATGCCCTGCCAGGTGCATGGGAAGCTGGCGGGGGGAGCATAGCCGGGGTGGTTGACCCAGCTGGCCAATGGGGTATTCCATACCATGTAAC